>CM062817.1:1188060553-1188365890 GCA_031772625.1 Pinus tabuliformis | reverse complement strand
TTCCAAGCATGTTAAGGTGTGCCATGAGTGTTGAGGAGTGCTATGTCTCTCTCATTAATAGAATTGACAGAGTTTGATTATGTATTAAATAATATAGTTCCTACACACTATAGTGGAACTTTATTTAAAGGAAAGTTGCTAGATAATAAACCTAATAGAGATTAATCATGTGTTGACTCATAGGAAGACTATATTATTATGACTTGAGGAAATGATAAACACTAATTACATCTTAACAAATTGAATGGCTATTATAACCAATATGACCTTGGACACATAACGAAAAAGACTCCACAACAATGGTCTTAAATCATTATATTTTGACAAAAAATATAGTAAGAGGTACATATCGTCATCAAAAACTCATTGGAATGATCCATGATGACGAACATTTTTTTATCATCACCAAAAGTAACCAAAAAGAGCATTGGTGAGGGTCAATAAAAGATCACCACTCAAAGCATCACCAAAGGGAGAATTAGTGATGGGCCTTTAACAATCCTCACCAAAAGTGTCACCAAAGGGAGAATTAGTGATGGGAAATTAATGACCCTCACCAAAAGTTTCATTGAAAAGGGCTTTAGTGACAAACCTTAAAGGACCATCACTATATACACTTACAACAACGATTTTTTAAAGACTATCACCATATGCGACATTGGTGATGGACCTTAAAGGTTTGTCACATGCATGAAGCGTCATCAAAAACTCATTGGAATGATAAATGATGATGAACATTTATTGACCTTTACCAAAAGTAACCAAAAAGATCGTCACTAGAAGTGTCACCAAAGAGAGAATTAGTGATGGGCCTCTAACGACCCTCACCAAAAGTGTCACCAAAGAGAGAATTAGTGACGGGCCTTTAACGACCCTCACCAAAAGTGTCATTAAAAATGGCTTTGGTGACAAACTATAAAGGACCATCACTATATACACTTACAGCAACGCTTTTTTAAAGACCGTCACCTTATGCGACATTGGTGACGGACCTTAAAGGTCCATCACAAGCATGACCCTCACCAATGACCTTTTTTCTTGTAGTGGTTTGATGGTTGTAATCATGATTCATAGAGTGGCTTGTGACCACAAGTCTTGTTTGCAAGTATATTCTTCATCTTTTCCTATATTTTGGGTCTCTAGTATTGTTTCATACTTTCTAGGAGTGATCCATTAAGGTTAGCCTTAAAATTTAATCCTAAAAAAATAGTACAAACAAGTTTACATTTTACACTCAAAGCAAGTTATTTGTCAATGTTACAACTCCATAAGTTTTTAAGTTACTTTCTCAATTCTACATTAGGCATAACAAAAATATATGTTTCAACCAGTTTCAGAAGTACATGACCTTTGTTCTAGAATCTATATTCTAAAATTGTAAAATGGATATCCACAACCTTCCAAATAGATGTGAGTTATTTGAGCACTCTACTCTCCAAAATTTAATCCAATGGTGTGAACTACATAGTGATGATAGTCAAGAAACTATAGCTTTAGCAATAGGAAGATGGAAAACCTAGAAAAATGATTGGGAATAGAATTATGCAAGGGATCTAAAGGCAACTAGAAGGAAATTTATCAATATTAAGTCCAAATTGATAAAATATAATTGAAAAATTATCATTCTAGATATTGGGGAAGAAAGCAATGGAGAGAAGTTGGAGAAGTAGGAATTTGAGATCAAGGAACTTTAGGAGAAAGTAAACTACTTGGTATTGGAATAGAACATTGATTTTCAAAAGTTGAGGACAACAATAGCCAGGACAACATTAGTTGGTTCTTTTGGACATGACCAAGCAATGGCCATTAAAGAGGACATAGTAGAGTAGCAAATAAAACAATAGGATAATAGACCATTTTCTTCTAACATTAGTAATGAGAAGATAGCAATCGACCCAAGTGGTGTTTGAAAACCAAAATTCCTAATTATCTTTATTTTTCAAGACTTTACTTATACTTTGGAAATATGTAAGGCTATATACAAACCAATCAATGAATGATTGCAATATATTTTGGAACATAGGGTATTCAGGGATTAGCTATTATGACTTCTTTTTTTTTAATCTCTATGGAGAATTTTGAACTATGGATCTCCATTTTTGTTTTTATTGAAATACCAGATGGTATTGCCATGACCCCCTCTATATACATTATTGTTGAAACAATTATATGTTTGATTTCTCCTCAAAATTGTGGTAGGATGAGAGATGAAGGTGATGTTTTATCTAAAAATCTAGTGGACAGGAAATGGCATAAACAACACATAGATAACCATGAGAATATTTCAATACATCACCTCAACAACTAGACCTTAGTCCTTCATGAATCCATATACATGCAAAGATCACTAAAGGGACATGGTGGAGGTGTCCCTCAACCTTCCCCATGAGGTTTTTATTGGGAAAGAAAAATTGGCAACATAAACCTTCCCTCATCACCATGATTGATCTAGTAGAGTAATGGGAAAATCCTAGGGATATTTAATAGCATTTTTATTTACTTTTAGTTTCTGTATCTTTTGTCAAAGAAACAAGTAGGTATTTCTATTATTAAAAAAATATAGATCACAAGGCCATAGTATTGAGCAAAAAGGCTCAATCCAAACCCTCAAGCAAGTTCCCCATGAAAAAAAAAAATTAGTCCCTTTCCAACTATAAATTTTCCAAAAAAAAAAAACCCAATGTCCAGACTCATTTACTTTCCATTTTTCACTATTTTTATTATGATTTAGTCTGACTTGTTATTCTTCTTGGTGAAATACTTTTTCCTTTCTTCCCAACTTGAGTCCAGCCAGTGTTTTTTGCAAATTCCAATGGGGCATTCTTCGACAAGTGCACATTTTTGTTCTTGAAGTCCTCCTCATCCATGTGATTTTCCCAAGAAGTTTCATTTCCAACACCATTCATTATGGTTTCCAAAGGGAATTTTTTCTCCATGAGGGTTTGTTGCTTTTCCACTTTCATTGATTCCAAAGAATCCTCATTGGCATGTGTTATTTCTTGATTAACTTTTGTTGCCTCTGATACATTTTCCTTGGCAGTATCAACTTCCAATTTATCTTCTAGTTTTTCTTATCTTGGGACTCTTCCTCTTTTATTCCATATAATGGTCGCCCACCATTTAGAACTTCAATATTTTTTCCGATCTTTGTTGCTCTAACGCTTGGGCAGTTTTTAATTACACGACCCATTTCAAAACACACCATACACCTGAATGAAACCTTTTCATAGTCAATATTTTGGACCCAAACATAATTTGGGGTCATCAAATTGATCTCAACGAGAAAATCCTTATTAAAGTCCATCTCCACACAATTTCAAGCATGAGTAGTTTTATAAAAAAATCTTGTATCTGGGCTATGACAATAAAACTTTCCTGGAGCATTCCTAATAGAGGACAATGATTGGAGATTCCAAAGATGCAAGGGTAGGTTTGGAAGCATTACCTAAACTAGAGCTGTGTAGATTGATGTTCTTACCAAATCAAAGGTGGGAGACTAGGGTTGCATGAAGAGATCGACAATACATGAGAAGCACAGATTGGATTCCTAAATGGACTTCTTGTCTTGAATATTGTCGAAAACGACAATGAAAAAACCCCGAGCCATGGGATGACTATTCAGTTCATCTCTTAAAATAAGTTTCCATATGTGAAAGGTCCATTTGTGCAAATGTAGGTTTTAACCCCATACAGAAATTACCTGCATAAGAATTCTAAAACACAGGAAATAAATAATGCGAGAGAAGAACACATAAAACACATATACACAGAGATTTTCCACTAGATCCCAAAACCGGGACTACCAACATGAGTTTTCATTATTTTCCTTTCAATGTTATAATACATATTTATACACGCCGAAGCATCCAATACCATGGACTAAAAACCATCGCGTCCAATACCATGGACCAAAAACCATCGCGTCCAAAAAAACATGTGCGAAAATCATGCACAAAACCATAGGTGGGTCCGCCCAACCTAACATAGGGTCCAAAACCAAAATTTTTTGGGGCATTGGCCCGGACCCCATAAAGTGGGGTTACGGGTGCCCCTCAAACCCCCTATTAACTACATGTAAAGAATATAAAACAACCCAACATTCTCCCACTTGTTGTTTTCTTTCCACAGGGGGCCACAAGAGAGCTTAGTCATTTTTCTAGCTCTGAAATGCCTAGTGTCTCTCTACACCAAGAGAACTTCTTAGAGCTCACACATTTTGTCAATGCATCTGCAGTATTCTTCAAAGTGTCCACCTTTACCAGCAAAACCTTTTTGTCTTCTATCATATCCCTCACAAAGTGATACTGAACATCAATGTGCTTTGTCTTTGAATGATATGCGGGGTTCTTTGCCAAGAAAATTGCACTTTGGCTGTCACAGTCTATCCTTATAGCTTCCTATACTAACCCCATACTTGAATACAATCTCTGCAACCAAACTGCTTCCTTGCTTGCATGAGTGGCTGCCATGTATTATGCCTCTATAGTTGACAGTGCCACTATAGATTATTTCTTACTCATCCAACTGACTGCACCTCCAAATAGGTTAAACACATACCCACTTGTAGATTGTCTCTAATCCAGATCTCTAGCCCAGTCTACATCAACAAAGCCATGAATATCCAACACTTTTTCAAATCCTGGTCTTCCTTGGTAACACAAACCATAATCACTAGTGCCACGCAAATACCTGAAAACCCACTTCACTGCTGTCCAGTGCTCCTTCCCTGGTTTTGACATAAACCTTCTCAATACTCCCACTGCATGTGCAATGTCTGGTCTAGTACAGACCATTGCATACATCAAGCTACCGACTGCACTTGCATATGGAACATGGCACATGTCCTCTTCCTCTTCTTGTGCCTTGGGACATTGTTCGACAGATAACCTCACACCTACAGGAATAGGAACCTTCACCGGTTTACTATCCTGCATATTAAACCTCTACAATATTGTCTCGACATACTTCCTCTAGTTTAACTAGAGCTTCCTCTTTTCCCAATCTCTTTTAATTTCCATGCCAAAAATATAGTTTACAGCACCAAGATCTTTCATGTCGAATTTGGAGGACAATTGGGTCTTCAAATCCTGGATAACTTCTTTGTCATTTCCAATCAACAACATATCATCCACATACAAGAATAGATAAATAACACGGTCACCAATTAATTTAAAATACACACAGTGATCTGCTTTGCTTCTCGTGAAGCCAAGTTCACGTATAAATGTATCAAATTTATGATACCACATCCTTGGTGACTGTTTTAACCCATATAGAGACTTCTTTAACTCACATACTAGTTCTTTCTTACCCTTCACCGTAAAGCCTTCAAGTTGCTTCATGTAGATCTCCTCTTCCAAATCCCTGTGAAGAAACGTTGTCTTCACATCCATCTGTTCTACCTCAAAATCAAAAGCAGCAGCAACAGATAAAAGTAATCTAACAAAAGTTACCTTGGCAACAGGAGAAAAAATATCACCAAAATCAATTCCCGACACCTAGGAATAACCTTTTGCTACCAACCGAGCTTTGTATTTCTCCACTTTTCCTTTTTGCATTTGTCTTCTTTTTGAACACCCAGTTGCTGCCAATGGGTTTCCTTCCAGCCGGCAACTCCACCAGATCCCAAGCCTCATTTTTGTGCAAAGATGCCATTTCATCAACCAGGGCCTCTTTCCAAGTTTTCCATCCTATGAATCCACTGCTTCCTTCACAGTTTTGGGATCATCATCAGTAATAGACAAAGAAAAATTTGAATAGAAAGCATATGGACTATACCTTTCTAGCTACCTTATTTCTTGAGCTGATCTTCTCACAGCCGGAGTTTGTGGCTTTTCATCTTCTGATTCCTCCTCTGCTGTAGAGTCTGATTCTTCCTCCTTTAGCTCAAACTCTATCTTCTTAGGTTCCTTTGGTTGGACTTCATGTTTAATAACATCTTTCACCTCTCTGAACACCACATCTCAGCTATACATAACCTTCCTTGTTATTGGGTTATAAAGCTTATAACCCTTTAAACCATCCTTATACCTAATAAAGATGCACTTTTCAGATTTACTATCCAACTTTGTTTTTTTCTCCTTTGGAACATGTACTTATGCATCACATCCAAATACCCTCAGATGTGAAAGAGAGGGTTTCTTACCAGTCCATACCTCTTGTGGAGTCTTGTCCTCCAACGCTGATGAAGGTGACCTCTTGACCAGGCAACATGCAGTATCCACCGCCTCTACCCAGAATTCCTGTCCTAACCCAGCACCACTGAGCATGCTTCTTTCCCTTTCCATCAACGTCTTGTTCATTCTTTCTGCAACTCCATTTTGCTGAGGTGTATATGGAGTAGTCTTCTATCGTGCTATACCACACTTCTTGCAGAATTCTTCAAATTCCTTACTGCAAAACTCTCCACCATTATCTGTCCTCAACACCTTTATCTTCTTCTCTGTCTGGTTTTCCACTAGAGCCTTAAATTCTTTAAACCTATCAAAGAATTTAGATTTCTTCTTAAGGAAATATATCCATGTATTCCTTGAGAAGTCATCTATAAATGATATATAGTACATAGACTTACCCAATGATGGAACCTTCACAGGTCCAAACACATCACTATGCACAAGCTCTAATATATGTTTCGCCCTCTTACCACCAGAGGGGAAACTCACCCGATTTTGCTTCTCGTATACACAATTTTCACAGAAATCAAAATCCAGAGAGATATTACTCATACCTTATACCATACCTTTACCATGAAGTATTCGAAGGCCCTTCTCTCCAATATGTCCAAGCCTTTGATGCCACATCATGGTCTTTTCTCCAAAGACCACTAGATTTTCTGCTCCACTTTTAGGAACCACGGAACTGTTTCACCCATCAACAATAGTGCTACCTTGCAGCTTGTACAGAGTTCCAATCCGAACTCCCCGCATCAATACCAGTGCTCCCCGAACCATCTTGCAGGTATCCTTCTCAAACACTGTTTTTACACCTGCATCATCCAACTTGCTAACAGAAATCAGATTTTTGGCTAATGCAGGAGTATGCAGAACACCCGGAAGTGTTCTAACCCTTCCACCTTGCACCTCAACTTTACTTTTCCACGACCAATGATTCTAGCCTTCCTGTCATCCCCCAAGAAGACATCACCACCATCATATTTCTCATACTCACAGAACCACTCTCTATGGGGAGTGAAGTGAAAGGATGCACCTGAGTCAATCAACCATGCCTCATGATCTACATGTGTACTTGAAGAAGCCAAGTACACATCCCCACCTTCATCTAAGGTGGTTTTCGCCTCTGTAGAAGGAGCCTCATCAGATCCCTTTCCTTTGTTAGGAGCTTTAGATTTACAGTCCCTTTTAAAGTGGTCTTCTTTTCCACATTTCCAGCACACCACCTTTACAGGTTTTCCTGTAGATTTAGATCTCCCACTCGATGACTTATTTTTGTTTCTGTTCTAGGACTGTCCTCTTACAAACAAGGCATCACCATTTTGGCTCTCCATATTTTTCCGTCTCATCTCCTTCGTCAACAAGGCTGAGACTATTTCATCAAACTGCAAGGCAGTTGCATTGCTACCTATTGCAATAACCAGACTATCCCACGAATCTGGTAGAGAACACAACAAACTGATGCACTTATCTTCATCTGAAATTTTAATAACAACAGATGCTAACTGACTTACCACAGTATTAAATGTGTTCAGATGCTCTGTCACCGAGTCTCCATATTTCATCCTCGGGTTATATAGATTTTTCCGCAAGAACAGTTTATTCACCAAAGACTTAGATTGGTACAAAGTCCCTAACTTCTCCCACAAAGCCTTTGTTGTAGCTTCCCCTGATACATTCAGCAATAGTGAATCTGAGACACACAACCGTATTGTTCTCTTTGCCTTCCGATCCAACTTCTTCCATTCTTCATCGGACACTCCCTTTGGTTTAGTACCAAGATCTACCGCAATCCACTGATCTTTATCCACCAATAGATCCTCCATCTTGAGTTTCCACAACTCAAAACTCTGACCAATAAATTTCTTGCTCTCTATCTTTCCACTGCTCGCCATCTTCTTTCACCACTAGAATCGATCTCACAGATTTCCCACTGAACAGGGTCTACCACAGGCCCGAGCGAAACCCCTTAGCAACAAAGGCATTCCCTTGAAGCCAAATCTGCTCTGATACAAATGTAGGTTTTAACCCCGTACAGAAATTACCTGCATATGAATTCTAAAACACAAAAAATAAATAATGCGAGAGCAGAACACATAAAACACATATACACAGAGATTTTCCACTGGATCCCAAAACCGGGACTACCAGCTTGATTTTTCATTATTTTCCTTTCAATGTTATAATACATATTTATACATGTCGAAGCATCCAATACCATGGACCGAAAACCATCGCATCCAAAAAAACATGTGCGAAAATCATGCACAAAACCATAGGTGGGTCCACCCAACCTAACATAGGGTCCAAAACCAAAATTTTCCGGGGCGTTGCCCCAGACCCCATAAGGTGGGGTTACGGGTGCCCCTCAAACCCCATGTTAACTACATGGAAAGAATATAACACAACCCAACAACAAATTCGTTAGCTGCGACCAAAATCTATTAAACCTGCAAACCAAAACTTGTCCTGAAAAAAATTCTCATGGATGGAAGCTTCCTTATCCAAAGGAACATTGAGGGAAGGAACTTCTTGAACTACCAAGAGGCCATATCTATATTTCAAAAAGGAACTATATGAAAGTAAAGAAGAGCTTGTCTTCATCACTAAATCACTAAAATTTGCCATTGATCAGATTGAAATAGAGATATGCAAAGAAATTGACACGATAAAAGCATAGATTTTCCGGCTAGGGAAAAACCCTAGCTGTCATAAGGATTTTTAGAGCTCTACCCATTTTATCAATTCCTAGTTTTAGTTTTCATATTAGTAGTGTAAGCGGAGACAATTACTATTCAAAGATTTCTCTTGTTGAGGAAACCCTTTTGTTGTTATACATATATTCATGAATAAATGCTTATTGTGTTCTAATGGATATTCCAAAGTTACCATTAAAGGTGAAGTACAAGTTTATTGGGTGTGGAGCCTGATTATCTTCTTGATTTAGAGGTCTCAGCCACATTGGACCCTAGTTCCTAAATAGGGAGGCAATGTCACTTGTACGATAGCAGCTAGGGGGGTCCGGGGGGGGTGAAAACTAATTTTAAAGATCCCCCCCGGTGAGGGTTCGAGGGTAGTGCCCTCGAAGCTAAAAATAGATGAAAAATTGTCTTGTAAAATATTGTAAGTTCGTAGTCAATCTAGGTTGTTCATTAGGTGAATGATCATATGGTAGAAGTTATGTTAATTTAGATTTTTTTCCCCTAGAAGGAAACCCTCGATTTATATGAGGGAATTGTGTTGTGGTTGTCTATGATTGTTCTGAGAGAGAGAGAGAGGAGATTGTGTGAGAGTGAAGAGGAAATTACAACAGATTTGTTGTAGGTTGTATCTCTTCATTTTGTTGGATAACATAAAAGGAAGTATTGGTTGTTTCTTTGTGGACATAGCCTAAATTAGGTGAACCACATATATATGTGTCTCTCTTGTTTTACGCATTTATGTTTTTTTTTTTTTTTTCCGCAACATTTTATGTGTTCCATTGCTATGTTATATAATTTTCTAACATAAGTCATTTATTGAGGACCATTAGAGAGAGGAGGAGAACCTATAGGAGGGAAATGATTTAGAGCATAGAAGAAGAATAAATGGATGAATTCGAAAGAGATCTCATCAAATGATTCTTCATTTCACTAAAAAGAGAAGTAAAATCAGCACCCAACAATGAAGAAAACGGGTAAGAGTGTGACATTTGCTAGTTCTTCTCATGGAAAATTATGATAAAGAAATTCTAGTTGTATTACTAAACATTGATAAATGCAATAAGAGAACATCTTGAAGGAGCTAGAGAACCTTTAGAATATTATAAGTTCAAGGAGGTAATTAATGATGGATGAAGACCTTCAAGAGTGTATTGGAGCATCTATGAAAGGCATTGATAAAATTGTTGTAGGGAAGTAAAGGCCTGACATTTTTTAGAGATATTCTGGTATAAAAAGGAGTACACAAGGCCCAATGGGATATCTCAAGTGGTTATGATAAGTGAATAGAAATTAATAGGTCATGGGATTAGGTGTCTGAGTTGGATACCTCCGCATATGTGGGATTCACTTGATGTCCATGTTAGGTCAATGTATAATTGTTTACACAACTTGCTTTACATTGTTTACCACCCTCATAATGAGAGGAAGTGCTCAAGGGTTTCCTAATGATGTATTTTTAAAGGAAAGAAGGAGAAAATAGTGCATAATTGTGATCCTAGAAGGGAAATCCCTTAACTCAAAGAATTTAGGAGAATGTAAATTAATGCTAGAAAACAAGATGAATTACAATATCAAAGAGATCAAGAATCTCAAAAAAAAATCATTCTTTGCATTAGCTCAATGTTTATGTTTAATCAATGTTCATGAAGAAGTGGGTGAGAAGAATCTAAGAGAACTTGAGGAGACACCCCACCCCCCTCCCCGCCACACCCCACCCCTTAGAGGGGAAAATTTAATGTTTGTGTTGTTATTTAGTAGCTACAACATTGATATATATTTTTGTTTTCTTTGTTATGTCAAATATCATGGTATAATTTTATTTTGTCATAGATTTGATAACTACCTATTTAATATGTATATTTTTTACACATAAGTGAAATGCCCTATTCAACCCCCTAGTCCATTGAATTGGAAAATGTAGGTTCCAAACCATTATCAATAATATAAATTTTATGCTTACCATTAAAACCTATATGAGTTTGATGAGTCATAGATATGGTGTAGGTTAAAAATTTGATGATTATTATTGTGCAATGAATACACTAAATATTTCTGGTACCTTTGTCATGTAAGGAAAGTTGTTTTAATCTACAATTAACTTAGTGTATATAGTTCTATAATCAACTAAGATATATGCTTTGGTTTTTGTGTGTTAAATCCAGTTGGTTTATCCTCTCATCTTATTTTTTCTCAAACCTTGTTTTCACACCTATGTTCATAATCACCCTCTTAGAGTTTGACAATGCATCTAAGTTTATGAAAGAAATTTAACTCTCAAGTTGTATCTATTAAAGCCCTCATTTAAACACAAATTTATACTCATCCCAATTTCTCTAAGATTCTAATTATGAATATATGTTCACAACATATATATACATATAGTTACCTTGGTATCTTTCAACTTGTGAAACTGCAACTAGTCATACCATCATTGCAATTCCCTTAGAGAAAATAATATTCTTGAATTAAAATATTTTTGCATCTTTTTCATAACTACTATGTTATAACTTATTTGATACTACATCCTTTCGTGGAACATTCTATATTTATATTGTCCTAGTTCCATGCCTTGTAGGCCATACTTGGAATGTGATTATTATTTAGGTGATGTCAATAATTGAATATCTTATTACTATGGTGGAAGATCCCTATGTTAGGATTTCATTCCACATTAATATTGTCCTCCTTCCTAATAATCATTCAACAAAATTTAGTTGTTTAAATGGAATTTCACACACACACATTTCGTGTAGAGGTATCGATAATTAGGTTCTTTCACACACACACACACACATTTTGTGTAGAGGGATCAATAATTAGATTCTTTCACACACACACACATTTTGTGTAGATGGATCAATAATTAGGTTCTTTCACACACACACATATGGGGTTGATTCTAATCATTATCACTATAACCTCTAAGTGCATTGCAAACCCCTTGAGCATTGCACATGGGCTAGGTGTGGTTTGGTCTAGAAAAGTTACAAGTACTTTAACAACACTCTATCATTGGGTAAAATACACCTCTAAAGGCCATTTCTAATTCATGTTATTCAATAATCAGCCCACATTATCTTAGATTTATTTGGCTTATTAAGAAAAAATTTCCTCGAGAAAAGACAAAAATAAAAAATCAATCCAATAATCTTCTAAATAATGGTGTGCTCTCCCTTAGTGGAATCCTTGTCAAAATGAAGATTTGTTGTTTATGGCACATGCCTATTAGCTCCATATGCAATTTGATAAACAAATGTAAATTTTAAACTTTAATACCACTTGATAATTGGGGCTTAAGTTACTTTTTTCAGTGCTACACGTAATAAGTGCATTGGTTATGTAGAACATTGATTCTTGAAGAAAGCATTAATATTCCAATCAAAGTTATTTGTTCAAGATTTCATTTCAAGCATAATGTGTTGGTAATGACTTCACTGATAACAAAAGATTATTTATTCTTTTTTATCAATCAAAGTATTAACCACTTTATTAATGAATAAGAAAGATCACATTCAAGTAGAGAACTCATACATCCAATTCCACTAACCTCCTCAGACTCTTGATCTTATGTTATGGCTTTTAGTGGGGATTTTTTCTTTTATATGCACTACAGTAGATGGTAGTTTTGATTGTAATCAAAATTTGTTGTTTATTTATGATAGTCTTGTTTTTCAGTAAATAGTCAACATATCTAGTTTCCATCACGACAAATTGAGATCAAATATTGTAAACTCTTGAAGATCTATGATACTATTACTGATGTATTTTGAAAATTTGAGATATTACAAATTTAATCCACAAAAAAAAGTAGAGAACTCATACATTGCAAAGAATATAAGTTTATTACTTAATGTTGCGAATGTCCACAATTTATAATAAAACACATTATAACTTGTATTGAATCAAAAGTAAAATATACACAATCCATAGGAACACACTTAACAAAAATTGAGTATAATTCATGGTCTCCCACTTGAAGATTACAACACTTTGGCTCACAAATTATGGCATTAAATAAATTTTTTACCATGACAAATTTAATTATATAGATTGGATCAATATATTATTTTTCATCCATCTCTATGCTTTTAGAGTGGAAAAATTGAAGGAAATAGCTTGCATGGTCATTTTTATCGACAACTCTAATGTGGAAAAATTCAGGCGAATTTTTAAGAACCATTTTGAGGAATGAGCACATTTTTTGGTCTCAATTTTCCTATAGATATAGATTCCATAATATACACATTGTTACCTTTTGAAGGGCACAATAATTACCTCAATCAAAGCTCACATGAGAAATTTATGCCTCTCAATAGTTGTCCTATCGAAATTGACCACCATAATTCAAGAGGATGCCACACCAACCCTTGTTACTCATGGAAAAGGGGATCGCCATATGCGAATTATGAAGAAGACTATAGAAGAGTCGAATTATAACTCATATTGAGGGTTGAATGGGTCAAATTTAATCTCCATTTGGCTATTGGGTTTTGTTATAACCAAGTTGTTAGGAGGAAAAAGGGTTCTATTCCATTTGAATACATTTTGTTCCATAGATGAGCAGAGTAGCTAGGAGTGGATAATGAGAGAGAAAAAGATAGGGGTTGTGCATTGTAATATTCCACTGGACACAAGTCTCATTCCCTTGTACTTTCATCCATTTCCATTCAAAGAAAGAGAGAGTAGATCAACCTCACCTTCCAACTGGGTTTTCTCCTGTAAGGGTTTTCAAGATCATATCTTACGTTCATTGCAGTTTGTGAGTTTTATTTCATTGTTATTTATTTTCCATATTTTTCTATTACATGCATGAGCATAACATAGTAATTAATGAATCCATAAATCTAATGAGTAATTAGCCCTCATGGTGTAGGTTTCATATTTTTCAAATATATTTTAGCAGATATGTTTTGACAAATTGTCCAGTGGAATATCCACGACAATTTATGAATTATATTGGTATTAGAGCATGTTTATTTGTGTACGTTGTAGGGATTTTTAGGGGATATAATTAGGTTAAGCATAAATTCATAAAACACCAACCATAGCCAATAAATCTATTAATAACCCTCAATATCCCATAGAGGAGAGGTTTGTGCAACATGAAGCACAAGTAGTAGATATAAATTGTAATGTGAACCTCCTCATGGTGACCCTAACCAATAAGACTGGGTTATTAAAATAACATGGAGTTTCTAACATAGAGGTTAAATCAAAGGGGATAATTAAAAAACCATTTAGGTACTACATTTCATATCCTTGACAACTTGTAGATGGTAAAGATGACCAAATTCATATGTACCTACATTGATTGTTTGGTATAGAGGTTTCTCTAGAATTCATGCAATATGCATAGCACTAGAATTTGTTAATAGTTTTGTATCTCCTAGAATTTCTTGATAGTTCTTAATGTTGTTGAATATAGACAATATTTTGATTTATCCTAGAATCACTTAATGGCTCATAATGTTGTTGAGTATAAACAAGATAGGGATTATTTTGTTGAGTTGTAATATTGTCATGTTAGTTATCCCATACTAGTCCACCATCTGATCAACTAGTCCAATGTGCTTCTTTAGGCATCAACATATATAAAGTATTATAATTCAATGATAATAATAATAATAATAACTTACAAAAAATTACATCTTATAAATTTAGGGCTTTGCAAAATAACAATAACTAGTGAAGGGGATGTGAGCACACCATGTGATCCTTGATAGTTTCTCTATTCATTGCAACATCCAAAGTATGTTAAAAATAATGACATCACTAAATAAGATTTCTAAATCTACACTTGATCATTTTCTTTTACTTTTCACCAAACATTTTTCAATAACTCTACTAGCCTTATGGAGTGTAAAGATGGATGTGGTGCAAGTAGAATTGCTCTATACATCCCTTCCTTTAATCCTTTTGTCAACAAGCTCTTGCATTTCATATAATTTCCTAACCTTATGCAACATCCTCATAATCATGGAGTATTTTATTTCCAAGGTGTAAATCTTGATGCTATCACATCACCTAGGACTTTATAGGTAGTGTCCAATTTTTTGGCTCTATACAGGGATTTTTTTAGATGATTATAAGTCATGCTATTAATATCCTAGGTTTTGTATCCTTATACTATCTAAATTATTTGAGATTTGTCAGTTACATATCAGATTCACAGTTGAATGCTAAACATTGAATATAAGTTGGCATTAAATGTTGACCATTGATGAATACCATGGACATGATGAGAATATAGCCAATTAGAAGAACTTAGATAAATAGTCATGTCCATGTAAATAACATCATGGTGGAAAGATGAAAATATATATGTGATTCATCAACATATGATAAGATATGGGCATAACGGTATAAACCCTAGGATGAAAACAATTATCCATATATATAGAATTGCATAGAATGAGAGATGAAGAGACACCAAACATATATGAGAAGGAATCTGTTATCACTCAGGTTGTTCCCTTTGACTCCCAAGGGAATACGGCCAAGGTAACCACTAACCAATCTTTTAGCTACAGGTCCTAGCCTACCTGCAACCAGAGAGGGCTCTCTCTTTATGATTTAACTTTGTTTTGGTGTAATTTTAGGCTAGTTATAATGCACAGGGTTTTGTTTTCAGTTTGGTTGGATGATGGTTTCAAATAGCACTAATATGTAGTTCTCATAATAGCTTAGACCATTGGGCAATGGAGTCAATGACTGTGTACTGCTGAAAGTGCTTGTTGGGGAAGAGGTAGTACTACAGAGCCAGATAGGTATCCGTGAAACAAATCTTCAAATCTAGGAATCGATGGCATGGAATCAGGGAATGAAAGGCAGTCAAGGATCTTTCACTATGCTGATAGAGGGAAATCTGATAATATTATCTAGGAGCAGTTAAGAATTCCTAGACAACATTCATAATGAGAGAATCAGGGCAAACATGAGCAATTAAGAATTCATATTCATGACCAATTCTGCAGAAAACATAATTAGAAACAAAGATTGAGCAAAGGGTGTATTTAAACAAGTCCTGAGCTATTCTTTTTCTCTGTTGTTGAGATCATGAAACATATATGTGAATTTAGCAAACATAGAAAAGACAAAACATGGTTTAGAAAAACTTATTGTTTCATTAAACAACACAGGAATTCTGTAGCAGAACGCAGCTCATCACATTCACATCCAGACAGTGCAGAAATCATAAACTCCATCAGCTCTTTGTATTAGAAAATTTGAAAGTTACAGCGCAGCTCTTAGAGCGAGAATCATCAACCAACCCCAAATACGTTCTATGGGGAGGTATATATACAAAAATAAGATACAAATATCTAGATGATGAGTCTTCATGTAATAAATTACATCACCAACTCTTTCAAGGAAGTAAATGAGGAATTAAACACTGTAGTTAATATTGGCTTGCTAGCTGTCTATTATGTCAGAAAATCTTGACTTTCTGGGCCGAATGAGTCGACTTCCTGCCGCGCATTTATTCTGCGTGTGCTTTTCCGATGCTGTTATGCTGCCTATTGTTGTCTTGATCTTCATCTTTGGTGCTGGGCTACTTTACTTTTAATGAGCTATAATTAACATTCCAATTCTGCTTTATGCTGCTTTGCTGGACCGTGCCATCTGTATATGTTGAACTGTAGTTTACAAAAAAAGAATTAATACCCAAAATCACCTGAGCAACGTCTCCATCATTGCTCTCCACCAATCTTCTATGGGTAGCTGATGCCTTTGTATCTTTATCAGTGTTTCATCAGCTTCTGTGTATCTGTAAATGTTGGGTCCCTATAATACTAGTGATTACCCCATTACTATTGTAGTTATACCCCTTATTTATATTGTTGTGCCCCTATTACCCCCATATTATTATTTCTGTGCCCCATAGAATCCCTCTATTGTTATTTTTGTGGCTTTATATTATTATTGTTAGGTCGGCTGGATTATATTGTGACTCCTTAGACTCTTATATATAGAAAGGAGGTTTTGTCATTTGTATCATCCAAGAATTGTTCATTTATGTAATGTAAAGGAGGTTGCCCCCTCGAAGAGGCTGAATTCTAAGGCGTGGATCTCTCTTTTCTATCTTTTGTGAGCTGGTTTCATAACATTTGGTATCAGAGCTTTGGATTCTAGGGTTTCGCTGCTCCAAACAAGTCATCGTGGAATTTTCACTATAACTTTTTTTCTGTGACGTTTTAGAAGTCGCAAAAAAAACCCATTTGAGAAGAATTGGCACTGAACCTTGGGTCAGAATTTCAGAGCTTTTCGCACGATATTTCGGAGATATGATCTGAGGAAGTTGGTCTTTTTGCAGACTCCTGAATTACATTCAAAACAGGTGACCTGGGGAAAATCGTCATAACTTTCTCTCTGAGGATCGGATTGAAATTTCGTAAAAAGGTACAGAAAGAGGACGGACTATAGTTTCTTGTGGGTGTTTCTTAGATCCAAAGGTCGAAACAGTGACTCGCGGCACGTCGTACAAGTTAGCTCTACTAAACTAGTCTATAATCAAGTCACTGTGGGAGATTTCGCATAACTCTTCCTTGGAGAATCCAATTTGGGTCAGACTTGTGGCATTGGAAAGAGGACACAGAGAGCTACTACAGGTCACAAGTTTAGAACTAGATGACTGGAAAGTACAGAGATACATCAGAGGCAATATCGAGCTCCTACAAAGTGAAAAAAGGTGTGTAGATTTTTTTAAATTTTTGCTTAAGCTTGGTTTGAAAATTTATTTTGAAGGAATTCAAAGGGCATAGTACAGCATTATTATCGGTAACTGATGCCCCGAGGAAAGAAAATGCAAACACCTAGTAAGGAACCTAAAAGCTCTAGCATGACTCATGAAGAAGAGGAAGAAATGCTACATGATATATCAAAATTACAAGAACAAGTGCAACAAATGTCACGCTCACAAAAGTTAACAGATGCTAAGATAAATGGCGTGGAAGCTAAGATGAATGGCATGGAAGCTAAGATGGACAATTTGAAGATAGATTTGAACACAAATTTGAAGACAGGCATGGCAGATTTGAAGACAGATTTGACTAATTTTCTACAAGAAATACTTACTAATGGTGAAAAGGTAGTAAAGGAAACTCATGATGAGAACAAAAGAAATGTTAATCATGATTCCATAGACGCTAATGTTGGATCGAAGAATCACCACATTCCAAAAATCGATATGAGGAAGTTTGATGGCAAGGATCCCGCCACATGGATATTACAGATGGAGCAATTCTTCGATCTCAATAATGTGCAAAACACACAAAAGGTACGTATGGCAACTTTATATTTGGAACCAAATCAGTTTGTATGGTATCAATGGCTTTGTTCTCGTAAACAATTTATCACTTGGGAAATTTTTACGGAAGAATTGATAGCACATTATGAGGATACAAAAAGCAACACTTTTTTTAGCCAATTGATAAGTCTCAAACAAAAGGGTTCAATAATGGAGCACATTGAGGAGTTCCAAAAATTGAACATAAGGGTAAAAGATATTCCAGAGGAGCATAGGATTGATGTGTTCATAGGGTCTTTAAAGGATAATATCCAACATGATGTGCGCCTTTGGGAACCTGATTCATTAGAGAAGGCATTCAGGTTAGCAAGAAAAATGGAAAGCAAAATTATGGCAACTAGGAAGCATACCATTCACAACTATAAAGACGGAAGTGTTGTTGCCCATAGTCTTCCACAACCTACAAGGTTGACACCACAACAATTGGAAGAAAAAAGAGAAAAAGGGCTTTGTTACAATTGTGATAGCAAATACACAAAAGGTCATAAGTGTGCTGAGAAGAAATTATTCTACATAGATTGTGAAGAGGAAGAAGAAAAGGAGCAAGAAAGGTCAAAAGAAGAGAATATATTCCAGGAACAAAGCCTAGATGAAGAACAAATAAATCCGACCATATCTTGTAATGCATTGGCGGGAATTACCACTCCTCAAACCATCAAGATAGAAGGACAAATCAAGAAGAAAAGGTAATAGTGTTGATTGATTCAGGAAGCACCCACAATTTTATTCATTGTAGGGTAGCAAAAGAATTGAATTGCTTCCTATATCCAGCACCAGAGTGTCAAGTGATGATTGCAAATGGAGGAACAATAAATTGTTCTGGAAAGTGCCATAATATCAAGCTATCCATGGGAGAATATGTATTGACTAGCCCAATGCTTTCCATTCCAATGGGAGGTGCTGATGTTGTACTAGGAGTCCAATGGCTACAATCCTTGGGTACAATAGCTTTTAATTTTCAAGAACTTTTCATGAAATTTTCTGTGGAAGGAAAGGAAGTTGAATTAAGGGGTATTGCAGGGAAACCAGGAAAGATAATCAGCTCTAATGGCATGAAAAAGCTTCTAAAAAAGGAGCAAAGAGGTGTAATTGCACAATTATGTTCGCTAGATGTTTCCACATTGGAATCATCTATTTCTCCAGATCTCCAAAAAGTCTTGGACAATCATTCCAAGGTATTTGAGACTCCCAAAGGTCTCCCACCTATGCGTGATCATGATCATGCTATTCATCTGATTCCAGGAAGTGTTCCTCCAAACATCAGGCCGTACAGATATCCATATGTCCAAAAAAGTGAAATTGAACGTATGGTTGCAGAAATGCTAGAGGCTGGTATAATTCAACCGAGTCAAAGTTCTTTCTCAGCTCCAGTAGTATTGGTGCACAAGAAGGATGGATCATGGCGCATGTGTCCAGATTATAGGGAGCTCAACAAGCTCACTATTAAAAATAAGTTCCCCATTCCTGTCATTGATGAATTATTGGATGAATTGCATGGATCAATTTACTTCACCAAGTTGGATCTTCGTTCGAGATATCATCAAATCAGAATGAAGATTGAAGACATTCCGAAAAGGCATTTAGAACTCATGAGGGTCATTATGAATTTTTGGTCATGCCTTTTGGCCTTACCAATGCACCTTCAACATTTCAAGGTTTGATGAATTCAATTTTCAAACCATTCCTTAGAAAATTTGTGTTGGTATTTTTTGATGATATACTAATCTACAGCAAGTCTTGGAAGGATCATGTTGAACATGTTGACAAGGTGCTACAACTATTGGAGGAGAAACAATTATATGCAAAAAGATCCAAATGTTTCTTTGGAGTCCAGGAGGTGGAATATTTGGGTCATATTGTATCTCATGAAGGAGTTAAGGTAGACCCTAGCAAAATTAAAGCCATTAAGGAATGGAAAATCCCCACATCCATAAAGCATCTGCGAGGATTTCTTGGGTTGACAGGGTATTATCGCAAGTTTGTTAAGAATTATGGGAGAATAGCAGCACCTCTAACAACATTATTGAAGAAAGATTCATTTTCATGGACTCCGGAAGCAACAAAGGCCTTAAACATCTTAAAGAGGCAATGTGCCAAGCACCGGTCTTAGCTACACCGGACTTCACAAAAACCTTTATTGTGGAATGTGATGCTTCAGGAAATGGAATTGGTGTTGTTCTAATGCAAGATGAAAGACCCATTGCTTTTGAAAGTCGTCCAATCAAGGGAAAGTTTTTAAGCAAAGCTATTTATGAGAAGGAAATGTTGGCAATACTCCATGCACTTAAGAAATGGCGACCCTACCTAATGGGAAGACACTTCAAGGTAAAAACGGATCATGATAGCCTTAAATACTTTTTAGAACAAAGATTATCCTCTGAAGAGCAACAAAAGTGGGTCACAAAGATGTTGGGTTATGACTTTGAAATCATCTACAAAAAAGGGAAGCAAAATGTGGTGGCAGATGCACTCTCAAGAAAGGATGAGGATATGGAAGCATTGTTGTGTGCCATTTCTATTATCCAACCAGATTGGATAAACGAAGCAAAGGAGGAATGGAAGAATGAAGAAGAAGTGTGGGCACTTATTCGAAAGCTACAACAAGATTCCAGTACTTCTAATACATTTAGCTGGCAAAATGATTCGTTATGGTACAAAGATCGCTTATACCTCTGTAAGAATTCCCAGCTAAAACAAAAGATTCTTATGGAATTGCACACTTCTCCCTTAGGAGGGCACTCAGGATTTTTAAAAACTTACCACAGAGTTAAGAAGGAATTTTTTTGGGATGGCCTTAAATCAGATATTCAAAAGTTTGTGGCAGAATGTTTGGTTTGCCAACAAAATAAAGTTGAAACAATTAAGACACCAGGTCTATTACAACCTTTATCCATTCCAAGCCAACATTGGGAGGAGGTTTCAATGGATTTTATCACAGGTTTACCCAAGTCTGAGGGAAAGAGTGTCATCATGGTGGTAGTTGACAGACTTACCAAGTATGCACACTTTTGTGCATTATCACATCCATTTAAAGCCAGTACAGTTTCTACTGCATTTATGGAAACAGTTCAAAAGCTACATGGAAACCCAAAGATTATTGTAAGTGACAGAGATCCCATTTTCACTGGAAATTTTTGGACATAATTATTTTCTTGTCTGGGTACTCAGTTAGCTCATAGCTCATCTTATCATCCTCAATCTGATGGGAAAACTGAGATAGTAAACAAATGTTTGGAAGGATATCTTCGTTGCTTTGTATCTGATAAACAGACACAATGGGTCAAATGGTTGCCTCTAGCTGAATGGTGGTATAACACTTCCTTCCATACAGCAACAAAAATGACCCCATTTATGGCACTTTATGGGTATCAACCACCATCAATCACATCATATTTAAGAGAAAATTCTAAGGTTCAAGCAGTGGAACATCACATCGAACATCAACAACAAGTCCTCCAACTCTTAAAGGATAACCTCGTGTTGGCACAAAATAGAATGAAACAACAGGCAGATCAACATCGCAGTGAAAGAAGTTTTGATGTAGGTGATTGGGTATTCCTACGGCTACAACCATATAAGCAAATGTCCCTAAAGCAAGCTAAGAAGGATAATAAATTATCACCAAAGTATTATGGTCCGTACAAGGTGTTGGAAAAGATTGGCACTATGGCATACAAATTGGAGCTTCCTGCAGCTTCTCGATTGCACCCAGTTTTCCATGTTTCATGTTTAAAGAAGGTTATAGGCGACAAGCTCCCAGTTCAAACAATATTGCCAGAACTTGACGAGGAAGGAAAAATTATATTGGAACCGGAAGCAGTCACAGAAATAAGAACTCGACAGCTACGAAATCGATCAATTTCAGAGTATCTTATCAAGTGGAAGAACTTATCCGCTGAAGATTCCACATGGGAGGATGAGAATTTTATGCAGAAGTATCCAGAACTACTCAAGCGTTGAGGACAACACTTTTTTGAAGGAGAGGGGCATGTTGGGTCCCTATAATACTAGTGATTACCCCATTACTATTGTAGTTATACCCTTATTTATATTTTTGTGCCCCTATTACCCCCATATTATTATTTTTGTGCCCCATAGAATCCCTCTATTGTTATTTTTGTGGCTTTATATTATTATTGTTAGGTCGGCTGGATTATATTGTGACTCCTTAGACTCCTATATATAGAAAGGAGGTTTTGTCATTTGTATCATCCAAGAATTGTTCATTTATGTAATGTAAAGGAGGTTGCCCCCTCGAAGAGGCTGAATTCTAAGGCGTGGATCTCTCTTTTCTATCTTTTTGAGCTGGTTTCATAACAGTAAAAGTTTGGCTGGTCTTCAAAGAGATGATTTATTTCATGTGCAATATAGAATAGATTTTCTAATTTATCAAAGACAGCCTGTCCAGATGGAGGCCCTGTATCTTCTGAAGTGCTTGAGGAAGCTATGATTTGATTGGCAGCATAATTATTCACTCTGTTGGCATAATTCTCATGTGACAGCAGTCTTCCAGCGCTAGTTACTAGGCTAGGTAGCCCTCTGCTCTGTAATGTTGTGATCTTTATTCTGAAGTCATCCACCTCTGCTTGCATCTCTTGGCATTTTCTCTCCAATGTCTACACAAAATTCCTAAGGGTTAACACCCTTTTTGTTAGCAGAATAGTTTCAGCCCTGTTCCTGATTCCCATTTCGGCCAACTTCCCTTTGGTGCGAGTATTCAAAAATTGGATCATTCTGTTAGCTTGCTTAGGCATGTTTCCTAGAGATGTTCTAGCCTTTTGGTTTTCAATCTGAGCCAAGCTTATCAAATCCATTTGCTCATGAACAGTTTCAATGGATTGCCATTGGTCTGTAATGGATTGGCCAATCTTGGCCCAAAAAATTTTCTTGATGTCTGCTAGAGTACTATCAAAAGTGAGCTCTTTCTCCAGCTCCTTTATTCTTCTTTCTAAGGCTTTGACTTCCCTTGTCTTCTCAACCACTTCTTGTTTTGATTTGTCATATTTTTCCTCAATTCTGGCCAGCTTTTCCTTGGTTTCTTTCAATTCTGCCATTTGTAATTCCAAGGCTTCTATTTCTTTCATCATGTTGTCCATTCTCAAGCTGGTGCCTTGCTCTGTAGGGGCTGAAGTAGTTGTTGAAATTGGCGCTGAGCTTGAGGCACCTGCTTCTGATGTTGTAATAGTGGGAGGGACTGTTGTGGTGGCTGTGGGAGGAGCAGTTGTGAGAATCTGAGCTGTTTGAATTGGCCAAGAGGCCAACTCTCCCTGTCTTCCCTGTAATGATGCCTCCAAGGCACTTTCTATCTCTACCAACCTTTTATGTAAGGTTGTAAGCAAAGCTACTACATCCTTCTCCTCCTTTTGTTGTGCCACCTCTGTAGCTTGAGGATGCAATGTGGGTGACAGCTTGATTTGTCTTCTTAGGGTAGCTATGTCTTCATCCTTCTTTTTTATCAAAGCTTGCACACCCTTGGGATCAGTGGGATCATGTCCCAGTTCTTTGATGATCTCCTCCAAGGACTTGATTCTATTGTCCTTGGAGTTGGGTAGCAGTATTGTGCAAAGAGTTTTGTAATCTGTGGGCTAACAATGTTTTATCTGCTAAAGTGGAATATACCATCTCCCCAGTCTGCTTGTGCAATTCAATCTGGTCCATCGGATGGATATCCTTGGCGAACACTTCCAGATTGGTTCTAATGTAATTAGCGGCTGATTGGGGTTGCTGAGTTGTAGGTCTGAAGTGACCGAGGGTCATTCTCCCTTTCTGGATGTCATAGGCTGCCATTAGCCTTTGCTGGATGGTAGGGGCCATCCTTATTAGCTGGTTGTACAGCTGTAGTCTCACTGGCTCATTCCTAGCTTTGATATCAGTAAATGCTTTTTTAATATCAGAGGCCTGTCGGCCTTGTTTCCTGGTGGATGTTACTTCCACCCCCTGCTGTCTCTCTTGCTCCTGCTGAAAGGAGCTGGCTGATGTCTCCATGCTTGGGGGAATTTTTTATTCTGTGGGCCCCTCTGGCATTTCTTCCTCTAAAAAAGGATTTAACCTTTGCCTCTTTTCTCCTTGCTGCTCTGTGGATGTCCCTGGAGGGGTCTCTTCCTGTCTATCCCTCTTCTTCGCCCTTTCCTCATTTAGAGGTGTCTGCAACATAGGAATTTTGGTCACTTTTGTTTGAGTTACAGGGTCTTGCCCTTGACTCTGTCCATCTGTAGAAGTAGGCCGATCTACCATCATTTCCTGTTGTTCCAAATTTTTCACTTGCTCTTCTGAATGCTGCACTGCTTTTCCTTTATCTTTTGTTGCCTTCTCCAAGATGCCGAGGGGCTGTGAAAAACACCTGTCCAAAAGATTCCAAGTCAACTGCTTTTTCAAGATCTTTGATTGATTTTTCTGCTATTTCTTCCTCAGAAAATTCTTCAACTAGAGTGCCCTTTACCCATTCTTGTTGATTAGCAAATTGCTCAATTTGAGGGATAGTGTAGTGTTCATATGCTGCGAGACTATATTTGATTCTTCTAAGGATTATAAAGTGATTGGGGTCATATGGTGCCCAATAAAAGCTTGTTTTTAGTAACAGAAAAATTTTCAACATTTTGTCTGCCTCCACCCAGGCTTCTTCTCTCTTATTGAAAATGAATGGGCCCAATTGATGTCTGATTTTCAGCTGTGCCTTTTTTCTTTTGCCATAGAAATGGATCAGATCTGCATTACCAAATTGCCAGAAGTATTCCAAGGCAAATAGTCTCATGGGGACATATTTGGGAAGTCTGTAAGGGGCCAATTCACAGCCATAAACCCTGATTACTGTGTGGTTTTGGTAAAAATACCAGTCACCAATGTTGTAGCTTTTGGAAAGTTGCAGGATCTTTTGCATCTCATCAGTAAGTCTGGGAGGAGGATTTGTTGATAATAAGCAGGTAGCTGGATATACAAAAATGTCAATGAACTCACAATATGTATATGGAGAGTAATAAACATGGTGGCAGACTGGTGACCAGAATATTACAGACCTTCGCTCCCCCTTAGCATCTAATTTTCTGAGGAAAATAGGGAAACTATCAGGCTGATAGTACATCAGCAAGTGATATATATAGGAGGTATGTTTGAACACCCTTTCTCTCTCCAGGTTCATGAATTGCTCATGAATCTTATCAGCTATGAAGGTGGCATAATCATATTGGACAGAAGGGGGCTATCCTGGAGCAAACATAGACAACATTACTAAAACTGTCTCATCCACATACTCACTGGTATTGAATCCCAAGATTCAGGATATGATATCTACCAACATTCTTCCTGTTTCATTAAACCATACATGCAGATAAGGAGGAGGCTGCTGGAATTGGCAATCTGGTTGCATGAACAGCTGGGCAATTCTTGTGATCTCTGAGCTGGGCAGCTTGGCACCTTGGTCCAGCAAAAGTTTCATGGAGAGAGGAACCAGAGGCTTTGTTGGCTCAAAATTGAGCATCCTGTTTATGGCTTGAGGGGTGATGTGAAACAAAACAGTCCCAGATGGAGCCAAAACTGCCCTTTGAGTGGGCTCATAATTTTCACAGCATTGATGGATAAGGTCAGGGAATACATTAACTTGTGGGAGATAATAAATTGGCAGATTGGACTCCCAGATACCAAGGATATCAGCATTGCTCCTGTATCTCTTTCTTAACTCACAAAAGGTTTCAATGTGATATTTGTTGGTGAGTTCCACTGTTTCCTTCATTTGGTAATCTCTGTCAGCAAGGGGCAGCCATTCCAGGTTCCTATGTGGTGCATTCAAGGGAGCAATATTTAATGCTGTGGGAGTGGCCATTTTGAGGTTTATATGTGCTTATCCTTGGAAACAGGATTAGTGTAACAACAGGCTGATGAAAGAGCTTCTGAGGATTTGCAAAATAGCTACACAATGAGTTCAAATGAGGCAATAACCTTCAAGGTCTGTGGCTATTATAAAGAGGTCACTTTGCAGAGTTTTTGAAAAACTTTTCTTTTCTTTGATGAATTCACAGGGATTAAAAAGACTGTGGGCAAACTGCAAAGGGAAATGGAGATAATTCTCAGCCCAATTACTGGAGTTTTTATAGTGGAATGTGGTAAAAGGGGAGAATGTTGAGCCTTATGGAGTTTTGTCGGTCACCCGAGCTAAAAAACGATTTTTGATGGTGAATTTGCAAGTTGTCGCGGGTTCGGAGGGTTCCTGGTGAATAGAGGGTTACTGAGTAAATTGAGGCCACATTTAGGTGCGGAAATGTCTTTGGTTTGGATAGTTGCAGAGTTTTAAGCAAGAAAAATAGAGAAATTGGCAAAAACAGGGGTAAACGGGTAGAATTTGGGCAAATACCTGGTTTTTATAGAGCCGAGGGTGTCGAGCTGGTTCAATGGCGAGAAATTGAGTCGAAGTTGCAGGTGGCAGTGGCTGGGATAGTCAAATTTGCATTTGGGCGGACAAACGACGTAAAACGGCATGCACTGGTGCTTCCAACTTGTCCAATAAAAATGAACAAAACGGTCGAAACACATGTTTTTATGAAAATTTGGCATATTTGGCGCTTTTGGCGCTTTTCTGTGATGTCAGCATGACGTCATCGGCGGGTCCCGGGTATGGCAAGGTGACGTGGCAGGGGACTCAGGCAACGACGTGGCACAAGACACGGTGGCAAGGTGGGGATGCAGGCAGATGAGCTGGCGGTGACACGGCACAGCGGCAAGTGACGCAGAGGTGACATCACGGGGAGGATGTGGTACACGATAGAAGGCGGTTTGTGGTTTTATCGAACCACCTTCTGTACGAGGGCAGTAAATGTCAGAGGCCTCCCAACGCAATAGAAAGCAGACACGCGTCTTTTGTATGACGGGAAAACTGTTGCGCTATCGGAAGCTAACTCTTGTACGTTGGGGGCGCTCCGAAATTCACTTGGGCCGTTGGATCTGCAGGGCACAAATCAACGGTTGATGGGATGCGACATGGCGGGGTGATACAGCACGAGGACCTGCCCGTATATTTTAATATTATTCATAATATAGCGGGGGCAAACTTTGGTTAAGTGGGTTTATGTGCATACGTCAGGGTAACGTTTAATGTTTATTTGAAACACTTAAACCAGAACTTTAAACGATGAGCGCAAGAGGGTAGAATGGTAAAATGTTATGGGTAAAGGGGTGAGGAAAAGGTTATTAACTTAACCAAATGTTAAGTTAACTCCGGAGTTAGGACGCGGAAGGGTTGATAATAGTCCCAAATGGACTGTTATTTCCCAAAACTATATATATATATATATATATATATATAGCTATAATGCTATAGGGTAGGATATGTAATATTTTTTGGAATTTTATATAGTTTTTTGTAGCAATAGGGGTGGGAAAGTAGCTAGGGAGCTATATAATAGGATTAGGAGTTAATATGGGTTTGTGGAGTGAAAGTGTAGGGGCATGAAACCAAGTTTATGAAGGAAAACTTAGAAGTGAATGGAATGTGGAAGAAAAGGTTTTTACACAAGAAATGTGGCGTCTTTTCATTGAAGAAAGTCAAAGCTTGACTTAGTATTTTACAAAAATGAAGTGATACCAGGACTGGTTGGGCAGATCCCAAGGTCCTTCAGGGGATGTTAGTGAGTGATTTATGGGGGAAAGAGGGGAATTAGACATGCTTCCATAGTTCTGCCATTTGACAACTGCTTTGACCTTTCTTACATTGATGAGATGAGTTCTCCTTGACAATACATGAGGTGATCCAAACCTTGCTTCTGCAACCTCAAACTGCCTACCCAGCCTAATACACCTAACATTTTTTCTTCCTTTTGAATGGGTGCACTTAGACTTGCAGACCCTGATTATCCTCTTTTCTTTTGACTGCCCTCCTATCTAAATCTACCCTTATCTCTTCCAAGGGCCCAGATTAAGCAGTTGGGCTCCTTAATTTCTCTACTTAGCTAGTGATCTTCCAAGCTTGAACTGTTTGGACAGATTTCATTCTCTAGTCTAGAACAAGCAATTTAAAACATGGCATGGTCCAGATTGAACTGTTGGGCCATCCATCAAACTAGCAATGGAATTTTGGCTAGCCACTTTCATGGTCTTTCTTTGGGGTTCATTTTTATCATTTTTTCTGACCAATTGATTTTTCTTGCCCTTTAATTTTTATTTTAGGGCATACCCTCTTTACATTTTTTAATTCTGTCTATCTGCATAGAAAATATGGAACCTTTGAAGCATCAAAGATGAACATATTTGGCACTTCCCAGGTCAATCATGAAAAATGAAACATATTGGTATAGGAACCTAATAGAATCCATATTAAATGAAGGATTTGAAGTTTATAGAATGATAAATGAGGGTCTCAATAGTGATTGGAACTAGTTGATGGATGATTATTTAAAATTTATGCATGGTACTTTAAAGTTAAGTCATTTGACAATAATTGTTCAATTCTTAACTTGCAAGTGGTGAATGATTGGGAAAACTAGTTAGACAAGTTATTATCATTTTTGTGTTGGTCCACCTATCTCTTCATTTCCAACAAAATTAATTCAATACAAAACGCAAATTACTAAGCTAGGATTAGGGTATGAAAAAATCTACACATGTTTGAATGGTTTTTCATTATATTAAAAAAAATATTCAAAGTGAGACTACATGCAAAAAATGTAAAGAAGGGAAATATAAACTAGGATCTAAATAAACTATAATTCCTAGGTTATTTTCCACTTTCTACTAATCCCATGATTAATTTAGATGTATAGGTATTGAGACATTACTAAACTTATGTAATAACATGCTCAAAATAAGAGCACTTATGGAAAACAACAACTTGGATAATTTTAAGATGTTGATGGAATTTCACAGTAAATATCATTGACACCTAATCCTAAGGGATTGGGAAAATCATGTAAATATTGTAAATAGAAAATAAAGGAAATTGGAAGATGAAGGGACATTGGAAGATGAATCTCAATATTCTCCCTCTTCTAGTATATATCCATGTTTTATCTTAATGCAAAAAACAATTCATTTGGAGCTACCAATACCTAGCTTGACATGCTATAAGAGCACAAGTCCCATTTTAGACTTGTAAGTATTGTTTTCTACTAGTTTTCCTACTATTTTCCTTAGAACTATCCTTATCCCTGAGCTTCATATTGTATATGCATTTGAAGGAGAAATTCTATGCATTTTTCATATTGTGGTTCAAAACCTTATGAGTTAAGAAGAGGAGCGAGTCTGTGTGTTTGGAGGAGTGACTCTATGATTCATTTGGAGGAGTGAGTTTGTGCATTTTATTGGTATTTTTTAAGTATATTGTGACAAGACCAATACCTATGTTAAATCATTTTTTAAGGCCTTCATTGCCTAGTTCATTGCAAGAAACTTCTGACTAACATGCAAATTTGCATTGAGTTCCAAGACCATGTTGGTGTATTTAAAATCCTTTGAAATTTTTTTATGGTCATATTATAAATAGTGGCATATAATGGATTTAAAAGAAGGTCGATGGCATATATGGTGAATGCTTAAGTTGTTGATGATCAATGGGCATATGTTGGATTTTATATATGTATTGATGTTGGTTGTGACACTGTTTGTATGTTTGGCATTGTGTGTTGATTTTTTTTATAGTCAGTGTTTCTTGCCGCGATGATTAGTTTTTTAAGACTATATGAATGCTGATGTATTTTTTTTATGCATTGGCTCCTTAATTGCTAGCCATGACCACTCTTGCGCTAATCTCTGGTTGTGGTATGGTGTGTTTTCTATGCTACTATATAATTATGTGGTGTATTATGTCGTGTGATATGTGCATTGTTAATTTAAAGACCAATACATATACATAGATTGTTGGTGCTCTCCATATTGGCATATCAAAGTATGGTGAATTGAATATGCTAGTATGGTTGAGTATTTTTTTGTGGCATATGGTGAATAATCGATGAATTATGAAAATATCATATATGTATTGATTCATATATATACATTGTGAACTTGATTGGAGCATTGAGTATATTTGTGTTTATGCATAAGTCTTTTATGAAGGCCTTAAGTAGTATATAATATGGTATGTGGAATTCGCTCTCTTTTGATGGCCATATATTATATTGTAATGAAATTGCATGGTGTATGGAGAGCCTAAATTCTTAGTTAAAGATTTTTTTGAAGACATAGCCAATTATTTTTATTGCAAGGACATCAAATTTTGTTGCAAATATTGTAATTATTTTGAGGCAAATTTAGAATTATATGATGCATTCATTCATGTCCATAGTAGGAGTAGTTCTCATTGGGAAAGACAACTACCATGAATGGTCTAGGAAGATAAAGCACACTTTGATTTTCAATGAGCTGTTGAAAGGAGTTTGTGAAGGAGAAGGATGTTGGGTGTGGAGCCTTATTATCTTCATTATTCATAGGTCGTTGCAATAGACCCCAGTTTGTAATTGGGCGGCAATGCCACTAGGGGGACCACAATTTTTATGAGCCCCCCCTCTAGCGGGGGTTTGGGGGCAGCACCCCCAAAGCTAAAAATAGATGTAAAATATTGTAATTTCATAATCAAACTGAGCGGTTCATTAGGAAAATGATCTAACGATAGAAGTTATTTTTAATTTAGGTTTTTTTGCCCTAGAAGGCAACCCCTCACTATATATGAGGGAATTGTATTACAGCTATGTAGATGTGTATTCTGAGAAAGAAAGAGAGAGGAGACTATGTGAGAGTGAAGAGGAAATTACAGCGGATCGGTTGTAGGTTGTATCTCTTCATTTTGTTGGATAATATAAAGGAAGGACTGGTTGCTTCTCCATGGAAGTAGCCAAAATTGGGTGAACCATGTATATAAGTGTCTCTCTCTTGTTTTATGCATTTTATGTGTTTGTGTTTCTACAATATTTCATGTGTTCCATTGCTTTGTAATATTTAATTTTCTAACAACTAGTATCAGAGCTGAAGGTCTATTTGGTTGATAAACTCACAAGAGAGAAGGGTTCCTGGTTCAAGTGGGAGCAATGGTGGAAGATTGTAGGTTTAGGGTCGAAAAATTTAACGACCAAAAATACCAGTTGTGGAAGATACAGATGAAATATTATATCAGAAAGATGTATACCTACCACTGAGAGGAAAGACAAAGAAGCTGATGAGTATGACAGACACATAATGGGATATTCTTGACAGAAAGGCGCTTGGAACAATACATTTGTTCCTAGTAGTGTCAGTAGCCTTTAATATTTCAAAGGAAACGAAAAAAAAGGGTTTAATGTCAACATTGGCCAAACAATATGAAAAACCCTCGACCTCAAATAAGGTATTTCTTATGAAACATTTATTTAATATGAAGATGTCAAAAGGTGGATATGTTCCTGATCATTTAAATGAATTTAATACGGTTAGTAGTTAGTTAAGTTATGTAGGGGTAAATTTTGATGATGAAGTTAGGGCTCTATTATTTCTGTGCTCATTGCCAGAAAGTTGGAATGGTTTAGTTATGGCCATTAGTAACTATGTCTCTGGATCTAGTACTTTAAAGTTTTTTGATGTTGTTGGTGCAATCCTTAGCGAGGAAATGCAACAAAAAAGCTTCGGTGATACATCAGGTAATGATTTGATTGCAGAGACTGAGGGAAGAAAAATGGAAAGAGCCTAGTAAGTCAAGGAAAAGTAGATCCAAGTCCAGATTGGGGATAGTGTGCTCGAAATGCATGAAAAAATTACACCTAAAGAAACATTGTAAGTCTAGGAAGGGAAAAGAAGGAGACACGCAGCAAGAAAACAATCATGAATCGAAAGTGACAGGTGATGTGTTGCAAGATGCTTTGATTCCTTCATTAGAAAATATTATTGATGCCTGGGCGGTAGATTCAGGGGCCTCATTTCATGCCACACCTGATAGGAAACATTTTCATGATTATGTTCAAGGAGATTTTGGACATGTTCGTTTGGGTGATGATAAACCCTGTAAAATCATTGGAATGGGTAAAGTTTTCATAAAAAAACATAATGGAAACAAATAGCTATTGAAAGAGGTAAGGCATGTTCTAGATCTGAAGAAAATCTAATTTCAACAAGGAAGTTGGGAGGTGAAGGCTGAGTAACTACTTTTGCAGATAAAACTTGAAAGGTCACTAAAAGAGCCCTGGTAATAGAAAAAGGAGAAAAGGTTGGTACATTGTATTCATGCAATTGTATTTCTAATTTTTTTAATGCTTTGACCTCTACAAGAGCAGATACAACATTGTGGCATCATAGGCTCAGGCACATGAGTAAGAAGGGGATGAAGATTCTTCACTTAAGAAATGTGTTGTCAAGTTTGAAGCATGTTGATTTGGAATTTTGTGAGAATTTTGTTTATGGAAAACAGAAGAGAGTTAGATTCCTTGGAGTTGGGAAAGAAAAGAAGAGTGAAAAATTAGAATTTGTGCACACAAATGTATTGGGACCTACTCAGGTATCACCTATCAGTCGCTCTCGTTATTATGTTACTTTTATTGACGATGCAGCCAGAAAAACCTAGATTTATTGTATTCGAAATAAATCTGATGTATTTTATACTTTCAAGAAATGGAAAGCTTTGGTTGAGAATGAAACAGGAAAATGATTGAAGTGTCTAAGATCAGATAATGGAGGTGAATATTGCAGCAGAGAGTTTGATAAGTATTGTTCATAGCATGGAATTCGTAGAGAGAAGACAATTCCAGGAACACCACAAGAAAATGGTGTGTCAGAAAAGATGAGCAGGATAATCATGGAGCGTGCAAGGTGCATGAGATTGCATGCAGGATTGCCTTTACAATTTTGAGCAGATGTTGTAGATGTTGTTGTTTATCTAATAAACAGAGGGCCTTCAATTTCCTTGGATGGAGGTATTCGAAAGGAGGAAAGGATAGGTAAAAAAGTAAACTACTTATTTTTTAAAGACTTTTGGTTGTGAAGCCTTTGTCCACATTAATAAAGAAAATAGAACAAAGATTAAGGCAAAATCAAAGAAATGTACCTTTATTGGATATGGTGTTAATGATTTTTTGTATTGCTTATATGATTATTAAAATCACAAAATCATTAGGAGCAGAGATGTCATATTCAATGAAAAGGTTTTGTATAAGGACGAGATGTAAGAAAATAAGCAAGAAAAAGAAAATAGAGAATACAAGTGCTTGATGAGATCACACAAAAAGTAAAGGTGCCTGAAAATCATAATGATAAATAGCCAGAACAAAAAAAGAAACTACAACAACAACATGCACCTCAAACACCTGAAAGTGGTGTTAGAAGATCTACCAGGATAAGTAGACCCCCTGAAGGATACTCTCCTTCATTATATTATGTATTGTTGATTGATTCTAGTGAACTAGAATGCTATGAAGAAGCAATGCAGGTAGAAACCAGGAAGAAGTGGGAGCTAGTCATGAAAGAAGAGATGGACTCCTTGGTACATAACTAGACTTGTGACTTAGTTAGGTTGCCTACAAGTAAAACAGCATTGCAGAATAAATGGGTTTATAGGTTGAAGGAAGAAGATGGAGGTAGAAAAATGTATAAAGCTAGACTTGTGGTGAAGGGGTTTGCACAAAAAAAAGGTATATACTTTGATGAAATATTTTATCCTATTGTTAAAATGACTTCAATCAGAACTATTTTAAGTCTAGTAGTAGCTGAAGATTTACATCTTGAGCAGTTTGATGTCAAGATGACATTTCTCCATGGGATTTGGAGGAAGAGATCTATATGAAATAGCCATAAGGATATGAGGTCAAAGGGAAGGAGAAACTTGTGTGTAGGTTGAAGAAGAGATTGTATGGATTAAATTAGGCTCCAAGGCAGTGGTATCTAGAATTTGACAGGTTTATTTATGAACAAGGCTATACTAGATGTCACTTTGATCATTGTGTTTATCTCAAAAGGAAAAGTGATGGAAACTATATTACATTGTTATTGTATGTAGATGGCATGCTTGTTGCAGGGTCTAACATGCAGGAAATAAATGTGCTCAAAGGAAAATTGGCAAATTCATTTGCAATGAAGGATTTGGGTGCTTCAAAACAAATCCTTGGTATGAGAATAACTAGAGATGGGAAAATTCACAAATGAACATTGTCTTAGAGTGAGTACATACAAAAGGTGTTGAAAATATTTAATATGCAGAATTCAAAACTAGTTGCTACACCTTTGGATATCCATTTCAAACTAAGGAGATGTGTCCCGAGACTCAGGAAGAGATGGATTTTTTCTAGCGACTACAATCACCCTCCAAAAATTTTCCTTAGCTTCGTTTTGGAGCCTCCCTACCAATCATCCTAGCAGCATGTCTTGCACTGTCAAGTACATAAGCTTCATTGGTTTTTTAGCAGCTTTCCAACCTATGCATGTTAGTTTGCTTCACCCCCCTCACAAGCTACCACTCCGGACTTAAGCCAGTTACTGGCTAAGCAGCTCCCTCAGAAAATTCTGCAATTCTGGAGGGGAACCAGCCTTCCCTCCAGAAATTGCGCAAATCTATTGGGCAGCCTGTTGGGCCCAAAAATTGCACAAATTTATTGGGCAGCCTACTGGGCCCAGAAATTGCGTAATGCAGTCAGACGGTCTTCCTCAGGAAAATTGTGCAATCTGGCCCAGCACTACAGCTCAGCCCAGAAATTGCGCAATTCTGGGTAGCAGTCACCTGCTCCTCCCAGAAATTGCGCAATCCCTCTAGGACAGCCAGCCCAACTCCTCCCAGAAATTGTGCAAAATTCACCCTCAGTCAAGAATTTTGTTGCATGTGCCTTCAGGTTGACCAGTTCCACTCGGGACCCAACAAAATTGATTTTCCTGCATGGGTTGTTTTTTCCCGAAATAGCAAAAATCAACATGCAAAAAGCATCCCTATATTTTATGGATCTATTTTTAGCAGTTGGAGGTTACATGAAAATATCGTTTTAGAAACTTCCCTCCAAGTGTCACTTTTTCCTATATTTGTGGCATGCGCGTCATAAGACTCAAAATTATTTATTCGATGCTTCAGATCTCATTCTTCACATCGATATTGGAGCTCTAACATCCCATAGCACATCCAAGAGTCTTCGTCACATCCAGCTCAACTATTTTCAGGTAAGTCCACTTTACTTGTCTTTTGCAACATTTTTGTCACTTTTTGTGGTTTGGCTTGTGTGAGTGTTGTTTTCTTGATTTCTATGAAAGCTTGTTGTCATTTTCATGCATGTTACCATGTACAAGCACCTTTTCAATTTCCATTTGCATCTCACTGTTGTCACATGCATGACACTATTTTACACGAACGGTCGCCGATTCGATGACTCGTTTCACACACATGCATTTTTTTTCATTTTTTGAATCTTGCGTTTGTTGTTTGCATGCATGATCATTCACTCCTACTTACAATTAGTTTCGCCATCCATTCACATCTTCATATGTTTTCAGTCGCCCTTCGGCGGGTCTGGGCAACCTTGGCTCGGACTCTACCTTTGCCCGGACAACATTATGCATTTCTAAGAGGGAAGGCTCTACCTTCCTCCCAGAAAATGTGCAAATCTGGCCAAACAGTCTCCTCCAGACTTGCTTTTCGCAATTTTGAGAAGCAGTGTCTGTTGGCCCATAAAATTGCTCAATGCAGTCCCTGGGCCTACATGACTTGCCAGCTTTAATTATGCGTTACACAATTTCAGCAGCCAGTAGGCCAGCCTAGATTTTGCATTACACAATTCCAGCAATCAGCTAGCCTCTTGATAGTCCAAACTTCTTTTTGCAATGTTCCGGCAATCAATCTCCTGGCCTCCTAGTGAAAATTGTGCAATCCTTCCCAGCAGTCTCCCGGGTATGTTTCATGTCAATCCTCAAGTTTTCTTTGGTTTTCACTGACATATTCCTTGCCATGCATGTCTCCGTGTCTCTAGATATAGTAGGTGTTCATCCATCTCTCAGCAGTTCAGGATCAATGGACTCCAAGAGAGTAAGGTCAAAGGACACCGATGGAAGCGCAACTGGAGAAGCAGTTCAGCGAGTGTCTATGAGTTTTCTAATTTACGAAGACAACGAGTTGATCGTAGATAAATACATCAAGATGAAATGGAAGGAGATCAATTATGCATTCTCAGGCACATTTTGGGAATATATTGAAGACCACAAAGTCTATGTCAACATTCACAAGTCTGGCTTGTACCGGATTGCATGCAGGTTTCCCGCGTTCCCATGCGTGGACATGATACATTGGATTGTCTCTCACACTGATCCCAAGACGGTGGTATTGAGCAATGTCAGTGGGACAGAGATTGATACCTTCATGGCGCAGGACTATCAGCAGATGTACAACTTGCCAAAGCCAGTGATCACCATGGAGACACCCTTCAGCATACCCAACAACAATGCCAACTCCAAGGATATCTTGAAGAACTGGGTGAAGGGGCCAGCCAAGCTCAGGATGACACCCAACTAGATTTATAAGATGAAGATAATGCGGAAGGCATATCAATACTTGGTCATCTTTGCATGCCGCTTATACAGCCAAGAGAGCACGGAAACCTTCCCATGGAGTTGGGTGATTGTGTTGGACTAACTAGCCAGTGAAGACAAAGCATGTAACTGGTCTGACATGTTGGCTCATAGGTTGAGGGAACATGTAACAGGAGCTCGACAGTTGCCTAAAGGTTAAAAAGCATAAATCTACATGTCCGCTTACATCTTGGATGCAATCTATGCCTGTTAGTAGTTCTCGGGCTTGAAGTGGGCATGGATATCAGCAGAAACCTCTGTGAACACTTATTGCAGACTATTTTCTGAATACAACTTCTAAGGAGTCATCACACAGTTGTCAAACCATTTTGTCACCCCGATGTACAAGATGATATTTGAGCAGGATCCACCTTACATGCCGAAGGCAACAATGGAGGCACTGATTGACATAACGGATTGGTATGCCTCACCTTTTGGCACCTTCATACGGATGTATAGCATGGAGAAGCCTCTGCATGTTTTACCGAATTTTTCCATGGAAAAACTCGTCATGCAAGAAGTGTCATACCACATCTCGGTAGGACTGTCAGCTAGACTGCATCGCAAGAAGAAGGCTCACTGGCCCACTCTTCCGTTGCAGATCAGGTTGTACTAGATACAAAATCTCAAGCATGTGGATGCCGAGACAGAAGAGTTCAAAAGATTTACTTTCGACGCTATAAGCTTCAATTCGTACAACCTGCATTGCTTTGTGAAGGATCACAACATGAGAGTGCAATTCCCTTGGATCCACGAGGCATGTCATTGGGATGAGGAAGACCCATGAAGAAATTGTCACAGGTTCTCCAGGCCCAATGAACCAGTCAGCATCTTTGTGGAATAGTTAGCAAAGCAACTTGAAGTAGCATCTAGGAGAGCAGTAGAAGCAGAGGGTAACATACCTATGTGTGACAAAGACAAGAGAAATATTGTTGACAGTCCAGAGGCAAAACAGAGTTGCAATTTCAGAGCAAATCCACTTGTGGAGAAATCAGCTTTGGAGATAGAGGCGAAGAGGCGACATCACGATAAGAGGACCACGCAAAGGTAGAGAGAAAAACAAAGCATGGAGGAAATAGTGAAGGAGTTGCGTGATTTGAAGGAGCAACTCCGGAAAGAACAAGAGATGCACAGAGAGGAGAAGGAAGCACAACAGGGACAGACACAACAGGAGGCGCAACATGCACAAACATATGAAACTACGCCCATACAGGTAGTAGACTCATTCAAGAAGCTGGCACAAAGCAGACAAGGTGAGCAGTCACAGGAGTAGGACTTCGCTCAAGATATTGAATGAGTACTTGAGCAGATGGATACGGAGATGGAGCAGCCAGAGTTAGAGAAAGACATAGACCTTATGCCTTACCACCAAGAGGTCTGAAAACAAAGTTTCTATTTCCGCTCTTATTATTATTCCAAATCATGAACTAAAAGGACTTAAAAAGTGAAATTGAAACTATCTATTATGGAAACAAAACTGAAATGAAATACTGAAAGTGAGATTACAACTACTGTATAGTCTATTGCAAAATCAAAACTTAATGAAAAACTGAAAATGAAATTGCAACAAATCTAAATGAAATACTAAGACTAAAAATGAAATTGCAACTAATCTACTATCGAAACTAAATGAAGTGCTTAGTTATTTTACCTCACAATTTTGGGAGAACAACCTCCTTGTGATGAAATATTGAGGAATTTTGTACTTCATTATTCTAAGAGAAAATAAATAAATAAAATGCAGAAAAGACTCATTGTATAAATGAAGTGTTCAACCACTTAGTTTAAGATGAATCATCAACTAGAAGGGATTTTTAGAAACATTCACCTACAACATGACTCACTAAACTAGTAATAAAATGGCAAGACAGTAATGGCACTGATCAGTTTAATTAAAAACCCAAAGACTAATGAAACAACAAATGAAATAAATTACTCTACACTACTGAACTCAACTTCAAGCTACTGATAAGAAACTAGAAAGAAATTAAACAAAAAGAACTATTATGTACTAAAATAAGTTATTCTGTGTTAGTGAGAAAATGATAAAGACTGCATTATGAACGCGGTTAACAAATGGTTATAAACATTATGGAAGAAACAGTGAATTTACAGTTCAACTATCAAAGAAAAAACAAAATGAAATGAAACCTTAGTCAGCGCAGGGGCCCTCTGCAGATGCTCAAGTTATGCGTACTTAATCAACACTCCAACAAACGCTTTCAGATTTCCATGAAATACATAGTCTTCATATTAAAAACAGAGAATGAATTTTCAAAATTACATAGCAGTAATTTGAACTTAATACATGAGCAAAATTCGAACTGGTTCTGCGTTCTTCACACAGGTATTTATAGAGAAATTATACAATTGTTTTATGGAGAAAAATAAGCTACAGCACACATAGGCAGACAGGAACATGGAATTCTCCTCCTCGGTTCCTGGAGACATAAATTTAAGGTGATGGCTATTAGATTCAGTTTGCACAGATGGTTGTTGAAGTTCGTGGGTTCAGGAAACTGTTTCGGATCCCATCATTGAGAAACGTGTAAAAAACAGAGTCCTATTTGCCTTAGGTCTCTACATTTGACTTTTCCTTTGACTGAAGTCTTCCTTGTCGACCTGGGGTAGATTAATAGGACACGATCCATGCCATGATGTTTTCCAAGCTGCCCATGTAGTTATTTTCTCCTCCTCACACTTGGAACCTGTAAAAGCATGGAAGTAGCTACAGAACAGTCGATTAGTTGTATAATAGGCTCTATTCCGTAGCTAAAAGACAAAAACTTATTCAAACAGCAAACATAAAAGTGTAACATGAAAATCACTAAAATTTTCTCCTTAAGGCAATGTATACTGGTTATTGATGATAGGGATGCATTTCTTCATGGAAAAACAAAGAAAATGGAGGAGAAAATTTGCTAAGGAAAGGGCAATTTTGAAGCTCAACAGGGTCGACCCACCAGCTTCACTGGATCTGGAAGAAGAGCAAGTCCTGAGTGACCAAGGAGACACTAAGATCCTTGGAGACAATCTAGAAGAAGAGATGCACAACATATCGTTTGACGAGTCACAGCAGAGTTGTGCAATCACGCAGTGTCTACTCCTGATGTCCACACACCTCTTACACAGTTTGAGGAACGAGTGATCATATCTAATCTGCGTAAGCATCCACCATCATTGGCATATGCTACCAGAGCATATGCTAAATCCACTAGCTCGAGTGTTCACTTCTTGATAGAAGAGAACAAGCGAATGGCTACGGAGTTACAGACAGCCGAGCAAGGAGGAGAACTAGTTACAACATCCGCCTGAGCGGAGTTGAAGAAGGCGATACTGGATGAAGTATCATCCCTTAAGATAGTCATGTGGCCGTTGTGTTCCAAATTTTTTACTCTGCATAAGGCAGTTGTCCATCTCAACAGTTGGCAGTAGCATTGTGCTAGAAGAGCATGTATCTTGTCAAACTTGCATACTGTTGTCGACCACATGAAAACATGGACAATGAGATACAAGGGAGCCCCATTACACTTGCCCAAGATGATGAAGCCTAGGGCGGTTGAGTTGAAGGCACGCATCCGGAGTCAGATCCAGAACTATGAAGAACTCTCGTAGCTCATCACTAATTTGCAAGCTTCCCATGCACGGGTATTCAGAAGCATGGATGTTTTTGTGCGTGCACATGCGATCCCATCTATTGGGACACGCACCGAGGCAAAGACAAAGGATCAATTCTGAAAGGAGTTGAACTCGTACTTTAACGAGTTGATGCGCATATCCACCAGTGAAAACTTGGCGATCAGTGCAAACACCATGCATCAGTATGTCATTGGCCCGACTACATTCAAGACAATGATGCGCATGTTATTATACAAGTTGGATAGAGGAGCCAAAGCATTGTACATGGATGCAATAGAGGCAAGAGTTCGATTCCAGAAAGGTGTCACCATAGAGTACATGGACATGATTGTGGACTACCAAGATTGGCATCAGTTCTCCACCATCAACCATCATGAGGATGTCGAAGAGTTGGTCTTCCCATAGTTTTCTGAGTCATAGTGATGTCTTGCATGGCTTGCTCAAGCTTATTTTATCTCACGTGGGTACATGTGCAAATTGTATGTAACATCTTGTCAAGTGGAAGCTCAAGTGTCGATAGTTGAATGTAACAGTCATAGAGTAGTTGAAGAGTCATGAGGGTAGATGAACAGTCACAAAGGGGAATGTCAAGGGTCACCCCACCCTTTGCTATATATATTACCTCATAACACATTGTAGGGGCTTTTGATCAGCCAAGCTTCCGATAGGAGTATCTTAGAGAAAGCTTGGACAGTATTGTAACGAGCCTTGGCTTCTCCACAGTGTAGAGCTAGTATATCTCTTTGGAGGAGTAGGTGGGAGTGACTGTAACGTTTTGTTATCAGGACTATTGTTGGTCATGGTTGTATTGTATGACTGGAACTTTCACTTCTTAATATAACAGAGCCAGCACGTTACATTCATATGTTATTGTATTTCAGTTAACTTGTTTACTCTAATGATATGTGTATTTGTTTGCTTACGCTTGTATGTATAGACTCTTTCCATATATGTATGTATGAATCTTACTAAAATGTGTTGTTGGTTTAACCATCACTTTGGATTGTTGGTTCACCTTCCTTCTAGCTTGTGATGCATCTTTGCTCGTGTGTTCCCTTCCAAGTTGCATGTTTATACATGTTTCTAAGGGGCACACTCGTTCGTGTGTTAGAACCATTCATGCACCTTCCTTGGCTTGATAGGCACATCACACCCTTGCTACCAACAAAGATATCTTACTTGCCTCTGTGCACAACTAGGGTCAAGGCGATACCTTACAACCCACTGTTGGGACTCCTACACCAAACGGTCTGAGGTCTAGTTGGGAGTTCTTACCGGGGAGATCCCCTGACATGTTGGTGGGTCTAGCACCATCAAAATAATTATATGCCTAAAGTTCCATATGCATCAACAATTGGAAGTTTAATGTATGCAATGGTCTACATAAGTCATGATATTGCACATGTAGTGGGATTTGTAAGCATGTACATGAAAAATTCAGGAAAAGAACATTGGATGGAAATGAAGTGGATTCTCAGGTATTTGAGAGGTACCACATATCAAGAATTATGATTTGGTGGTTCAAACATTGCTCTATAGGGATATGTTGATGCAGATATGGCAGGTGATAGAGATAACAAGAGGATAACCATAGGGTATGTGTTTACTATAGGTGGAACAATTGTCAGTTGGGTTTCAAAATTGCAAAGTGTTGTTGCACTCTCAACAATGGAAGTAGAGTATGTTGTTGCTACAGAGGCTAGTAAATAAATGATTTGGTTACAAAGGTTTCTGGATGAATTAGGTAAGAAGAAGGAGGGCAGGTTATACAGTGACACCCAAAGTGTCATTCATCTTGAAAATAACTCAGCTTTTCATTCCAAGACTAAACATATACATCTCAAGTACCATTTCATACGGTTAGTGTTGGGTAGATGGAAGTTGAAGCTGGAAAAGATACACACTAGCTAGAATCCTGCAGATATGTTAACAAAATTTGTAACCAGGGAGAAACTGAGATTCTGCTCGGTTTCATTTGGCCTTTAAGTATGATGATGAAGATGAGAAACAACCAGATCCAAAGTGGAGTCATTTTCCAACAAATGAAGCAATAGTGGAGTTGTTATAATCAATCTCCAAGTGGGAGATTGTTGGGTGTGGAGCCTAATTATCTTCATTATTCAGAGGTGTCACTGCATTGGAACCCAGTGCGTAATGGGGCAGCAATGTCACCCATTTGTTCACTTCCAGGGGGATCCATGGGGGGCAACGATGATTTTTATGAGCCCCCCATGGTGGGGGTTCGGGGGCAGCGCCCCAAAGCTAAAAATAGATGTAAAATTGTCTTGTATAATATTGTAATTTCATAATCAATTTGAGCCATTCATTAGGTGGATGACCTGACAGTAGAAGTTATGTTTCATTTAGGGTTTTTTTTCCCTAGAAGGAAACCCCTCACTATATATGAGGGAATTGTATTGTGACTATGTAGATGTGTATTATGAGTGAGAAAGAGAGAGGAGATTGTGTGAGAGTAGACAAGAAATTGCAACAAACCAGTTATAGGTTGTATCTCTTCATTTTGTTGGATAATATAAAGGAAGGACTGGTTGTTTCTCCATGGATGTAGCGCAAATTGGGTAAACCACATATATTTGTGTCTCTCTCTTGTTTTATGCATTTTTTGTGTTTGTGTTTCTGCAATATTTTATGTGTTCCATTGCTCTGTAATATATAATTTTCTAATAAAGGAGGCAATCCTCCTCAAAGTCCCACTTATGACAAGGATATTTCCATCTGGGAGAAAAATAACAACAAGTCCTATTCCTTTATTGCAGAATCCATTATTTAAGAGTTGAGTCATCATATTTTTCCATTTACAGATGCTTTTGGTGCTTTAAATAAGCTAAAAGAATTATATGACTCACACTCTGAGTTAGAAGTTGTTCAATTGATGGTCAAACTGTTTAATTTAGAATTGAAGGATGATGATGATCTTGCCTTAGCCTTTGAACTAAGAGCCATTATGCATGAAATATAAGCGACTAGTGTCAAAATGGATATTCCTATTACAAATTTTGTCAAGGCATTGTATCCCATTTATTCCCATTATCTTGAGTCATTACAAGCTAGTGGCAAACTTTCATAGATTTTAATTTTTGACTCTATTGTGGACAAGCTTGCAAAAAGAGAGAAGTATTTTGGGAAGAAGAAGATAGTTTTTCAATCTCCTGCAGAATTTGTATGCCTTTCACAAATTGAGAAGAACCGGGAATAGGATTCTTTTATAGGAAGCGGTGGCCCAAGAAGACAAGAAAGGAAGAATTTTAGAGGCAGAAGGGCAGACATTTCCAAGGAGAAAGGTATGATATTCCTTGCATATAGTGTAATAGTAATGGACATTATGCTTCTACATGCAAACTCTCATGGAACATGATTAGATATGAAAGGGAAGAAGAGAAAGGAAAATCATCAGATAAAGGGAAAGGAAAAACACCTAAATCCACTCATTATGTTGTGGCACATTGAAACATTGGAGTAACTGAAGACTTATTTAATGCTTCACTTACTTCATGGAAAGATTCTTGGTTGCTTGATTCAGGAACAACTTGCCACATGAATTTTAGAAGATATTTGTTTAAATAATCCACTAACAATGTTGATAGAGAAATCTACTTTTTAGACAAGTCAAAACTCAAGCCATCAAGGCTTGGCACCATCAAACTCAAGTTGCCTGGCCTTCCAGAATTTATTCTACATGATGTTCTCTACCTCCCGGAGTTGAGGAAAAACTTGTTGTTCTTGGTTCACTTCCTCTAGTAAGGACACTCCATTCACATATTTGATGACAAGGTTAAGGTCAGAAAATCATCAAAACACTCACTTGTCATGACTGGGATAGAAGAAGAAATGATATTAAAGTTGCAAGGAACCTTTGCTCATACACATAACTTTTCATACAATTCTCATCATGATGAAGGTACACTTCCATCAAGTCTTTTATGGCATTCTATATTTCAACATCTAAACTATGATAACCTTTGTTTGTTGAAGAAAAATGGTGTTACTAGTTTGCCTACCATTCCTAGGGAACTTAAGCATTGTGATGCTTGTATCTTAGGAAAGCACAACAAATAGTATTTTCACGATTCTCATTCCATGGCACATAGAAAGCTTGAACTCATTCATTCTGATTTGTGTGGCCCAATTATTTTCCATTTTTCAAATGTAATAAATACATCATGAAATTTATTGATTACTACACCATAATGTGTATATTTATTGAAGAACAAATTTTAAGCTTTTGAAACTTTCAAAAACTTTCATGCATGGATTGAAAATGACGCACAATCTCATATTGGCTCTATTCAAAGTGATAATGGAAAATAATATACTTCAAATGAATTTGAAAACTATATTCACCAACATGGGATCAAACATCAAACAATCATGCCTTATAATCCCCAATAGAATGGAGTAGCTAAAAGAATGAACAAGAAAATCTTAAATATGGTATGTTCAATGATCCTTTTCAAGAATGTTAAGCTGGTTTTTTGGGCTGATGCAGTTCTATGTGTTATGTATATAATGAATAGGTGTCCATATCATGTTATAAAAAAAACAAGACTCCCTATGAAATGTGGTATGGCCACATTGCTTCGGTGAGGCATCTCATGGTTTTTGATTCCACCTATTATGCCTTGATACCTAAGGAACAAAGAAACAAAATCGGTGCAAGGAGTCAAAAATGTATCTTCTTGGGGTACTCATATAACTCCAAAGCATATTGTCTATGATGAAGTAAATAATAAGTTTATAATATCTAGAGATGTAATCTTTCTTAAATCTTCCAAGGCTGGAAATGTTGTTGAGCAACAACTTGATTGCTTGGACAGATTCAGGCATGCAAAGAGTTTTCAATAATTTGATAATGAAATTCCACATCTTAGAGGGGGGATCCCTATACTGAATCAATATGTGGAATCTATTTCTGAGGCACTCACACCCCCTCATGAAGCTTAAGCCACTAACCAAGAAGACACTTTGAGTGATGTGATTGGGAGAATTGGGAGGCTAAATCTTGATTCAGCCCCATCTCAGTCAACTAAGAATCTTGGGCCATCTTAGAAAGGTCCTTCAAAAGGGCTCACTGCAAAGACACGTGAAAGTGTTCGTCTTGATGAGGTTGGAAAGAAAGGGACAAGAAGCTTTATTTGACATAATGGAGGTGATGTAGACAATTCTGATTCCCCTATTGATATGGATGTTTCTTATGATTATGAATTAAATTTGTTTACATATTTCGAACCAACTTCCTTCAAATAATTTTCTTCTCATGATAAATGGAAAGAAGCGATGCAGAAAGAATATGATGCTTTGATAAAGAATGACACATGTAAGCTAGTTGATCCTCCATTGGGAACCAAACCGATAGGTTGCAAGTGGGTCTTCAAGAAAAAGTATAAAGCATATGGCTCACTTGATAAGAATAAAGCTAGGCTTGTGGAAAAAGGTTTAGCACAAAAGGAAGGGGTTGATTATGAGGAGACTTTTACCCCACAAAAAATTTGGATACCATCCAGACTTTCTTTGCCTTGGCAACTTAGAACAGTTGGAAATTCCATCAAATGGATGTAAAAATTTATTTCTTGAATGGAGATTTGAAATAAAATGTTTTTATGTCACAACTAGAAGGATTTTTTGTGAAGGGTTGGGAACACAAAGTAGGCAAGCTTGTCAAATCCTTGTATGGCCTCAGACAAGCACCACAAGCTTGGTACGAGAAATTGAATGAGCATCTTCTAAAACTAAATTTCAAACACTATGATCTTGTTGATGCAACTTTGTTTGTTATGAAACCATCTCACAAAAGATAGAAAAGATAGATCAATGGCTTAGAATTCAGCCTCTTCGAGGGGGGAGCCTCCTTTACATTACACAAATGAACAATTCTTGGATGATACAAATGACAAAACCTCCTTTCTATATATAGGAGTCTAAGGGGTCACAATATAACCAAGCCGACCTAAAAACAATAATATAAAGGCACAAAAATAATATTAGTGGGATTCTATGGGGCACAATAATAACAATAAGGGATACAATGACAATAGTAATGGGGGAATCACTAGTATTATAGGGACCTAACATGCCCCTCTCCTTCAAAAAAGTGGTGTCCTCAATGCTTGAGTAGTTCTAGATGCTTCTGCATAAAATTCTCATCCACCCATGTGGAATCTTCAACAGGTAAGTTCTTCCACTTGATGAGATACTCTAAAATTGATCGATTTCGTAGTTGTCGAGTTCTTGTTTCTTTGATTGCTTCAGGTTCCAATATGATTTTTCCTTCCTCATCAAGTTCTGGCAATATTGTTTGAACTGGAATTTTGTCACCTATAACCTTCTTAATCATGAAACATGGAAAACCGAGTGCACTCGGGAAGCTGCAGGAAGCTCCAATTTATATACCATAATACCTATCTTTTGCAGCACCTTGTACGGACCATAATACTTTGGTGATAATTTATTATCCTTCTTAGCTTTCTTGAGGGACATTTGTTTAGATGGCTGTAGTCGTAGGAATACCCAATCACCTACATCAAAACTTCTTTCGCTGTGATGTTGATCTGCCTATTGTTTCATTTTGTTCTGCACCAAGGTAACGTTATCCTTTAAGAGTTGGAGAACCTGTTGTTGATGCTCGATGTGATCTTCCACTGCTTAAACCATAAAATTTTCTCTTGAATATGATGTGATGGATGGTGGATTGTCGGTGGGATAAATCATTCTTGCAGACAAGACCAATCTCCCTAGTATCATCTGATATCTAGCAACAAGCAGAACAAGCAAATCTACCTTTCTCTAAATATATTGCGATTTATAAATAAAAACTAAGAGGTGTTTTAGACCCTACCTTAAGTCCAACGCTAGTTTGTGGCAGCCATGCTTCGACCGTCCAAATGAGTTTCCTTTTGAGAACCTGCAATCACAAACAAGCATACATCAAATAACACCTGCATAGCTAATATAATAAATCATATTCATCATGGTGATCAAGGAATCCATGAAATAAACCATAAAACACAGCTTCTTGAGAAAAATAAACTTAATTGTATTAACTTTGAAAATAAGAAGAACTTTACAACCTTTGGTGCCTTGATGTTGTACAAGCTCCTCCCAGGGTCCATATAAGAATCTCGTCTACTTTGACAAGCCTCACACTCTTCCCAATGAGATCAAAAAAGGTATGTAATCTCTCCTCTCAAGCTCAATTAGGAAGACTAAAATTCCAACAGCATTTACCCTAAAAAATATTCAGCTTTCAACCTCCTCAGTAATCAGCCCAATGCCTCATTTTATACTGCAGAGGAAGGAAGTTACAGGTCCACCTATGAAGGGATAGAGTCCTCCTTCAAAGGGATAAGCTCCTCACATCAAGGGGTTAGCTCCTTTAGTTATGGGATGCATGAACCTCAAAGGAGCGAACTTGCTACCTCAAGATTCCCTCTAGAAGCTTCCAGAAATAACCCAAAGTGAGTTTTTAAGAATGTACTTGTGCCTTTTTTACTTTTACAGGGTCTGCACCCATTACACAGAAACACAGCGGGCAGGTCCGCAGGGGACATGACCAGTAGGTGCGGGACCGCAGATAATGCTAAGAGAAAGTTCGGAACCAGAGTTTTAGAGATTTTCAAGGACTTTCTCTCATTTTCAAGGCTTGACATGAAGAGATGAGGTTTCATACTTTCATAGGAGGAAATTATGAGTGGTGATAGACTCACACTGACTGCAGAATGTCATGGTGACGATATTTTTTGTAACAGATTGCGCCCTAAAGTGTGAACTCTGTAATAGATGAGGATAGTATTTGTCATGTAAGAAGAGTGAAGTACTTTATCATTTCGAGGATCATCCTATGGAGAACCTGGTTGGAACCTGTAAAAACGTTCAATACAAAATATATATATGTGTGATCATATCATCGCTGAGGTAGGCAATCCCATACTCAGATCAAAATTGACTAGAAAACTAACTAAATTGCTCTGGTATAGGAATGATTTCGTAATACATCATAAGTATAGACATATGTAGACACAGTATGGGTGCAGCCATCTGTTTATGAATAGTCTACTGTATAATGAATAACAAAATTCCTCGCAGCCTGGATGGTGGAAACTAGATCAAGGTCTTGATTTTTACTTCCCGAAATAGTACGATTCTATGCATGTGAATGAATGTGTTGAATTCAAACATGGTAGAACCCACTTGATTACCAGTCAATGATGAAAACTGTTAACAAGTGTGAGAGAAACCACCAGTAATGTCAATGGCTCTCAAAGTCGTCAGTAAAATCCATGAAATGTGAATAGATGAGTTGATGTCGAACATGTCACAGAATCCTTTGATCGAAGGTTAATGATGCAACTTGTCGTCGAAAGCGAGAAACCTGCCATTGAGGCATGCAGATTCCAAGGTACTGACGATTTCTAGATCATATTTCTAGATAATGAGCTGAAGTCGATAGAAAGTGATGCATCATAGGCAAGCCCACAACACGAAATCATAGATGAAGTTTGAAGAAATATATTTGGCAAGGACTAACTCAGGGATGGTCAAGATGGATGACAAATATTTTGCAGATGAATGGTTTATTTGCACTGACCTCTTGAACACATAATGGCACCACAAATGGTTTGGTGACAATTGACCCAAAGCTAATACCCAAAAACTGGCTGAAGACTTTCAATATGGTTTGATTAACTGTTAGGCAAAGGATTTCCCAACCTAGGTGAACAAAAAGTGTCATGTTCAAGAGTGGTTGAATTCTTTTCTGAGACACAAAGTATAACAAACAGGTTCATTTTTCTCTCTTTTCCCCACCATTTCTAGCAAGTACCTCTTTATTTTTGACAATCTTGAGGAAGATAACATTTGCTTGGTTATAAGCTCATCCTTTGGATGAGTCCAACTTAGTTTAAAATTCGAATCCTAAGAAGGAGTGGTTCATTCCTGTTTGAAATTGAACAGGTCCTTTACTGTTAAATTTTAATGAGTCCAGTATAGTAGAAACTCGGTGTTTTTCAATTTTAGGGAGTCAGAAGAAAAACTTAAGAAAACTCCATGGTTGTCCTTTTTCATAAATTTGTGTCTCCCAAGCCCGAAAAAGTATAAAATAATACTTGAGAGAACCGCTTGACCATTATGATCAAGGAGTACTTTTCATAATTAGTGTCTCTAATTTGAAAAAGTAAAAAAGAGATCAACGACATGTCGTTTTATTACCCGTATCGAACTTCAAACGACAAAAGTCCGGCAATCTTTTCATGTTTATACGGTCAAAAAAGAACTGTAAGTGGACTATCCTTTTAATTCCGTTTTAACGAGCTTAAAAAGAAAAACTCGGCAATCTTTTCATATTTTACGAGTCACAAAAGAGCTTAAAGAGGACTTGTCCTAGAGGAACGAGTGGTATAAAGGGTAGAAACTGGTTCCGGCAATGGAGGAACTGCTCAAAACATGTAATGGTTAAGAGGTTGGCTAATAAAACCACTCATAGATGCGGTCCCTCAGGAAGGGTAAATAACCAAGTGAAAGCATATGATCAGCCAAAGAGATGGTAGCAATGTAATGAAAACAACCAAGGCTCATCTAGCAGAATTTAGCGGATAAAAATGGCAATCACGAGATGTAAAACGGGTATGGGTTCATGTTTAAACAAGCTTGAAACGAAAAAATATGCTTGTTATAAGTTTGCATGCCCCCCAGCATAACGACACAAAATGAGGTACATCGTCGGCCAGATAAATCGTTCTTGCGGACAAGACCAATCTCCCTAGTATCAACTGATATCTAGCGACAAGAAGAACAAGAAAATCTACCTTTCTCTAAATATATTGCGATTTATAAATAAAAACTAAGAGGTGTTTTAGACCCTACCTTAAGTCCAACGCTAGTTTGAGGCAGCCACGCTTCGACCGTCCGAATGAGTTTCCTTCTGAGAACCTGCAATCACAAACAAGCACACATCAAATAACACCTGCATAGCTAATATAATAAATCATATTCATCATGGTGATCAAGGAATCCATGAAATAAACCATAAAACACAGCTTATTGAGAAAAATAAACTTGATTGTATTAACTTTGAAAATAAGAAGAACTTTACAACCTTTGGTGCCTTGATGTTTTACAAGCTCCTCCCAAGGTCCAGACAAGAATCTCCTCTACTTTAACAAGCCTCACACTCTTCCCAATGAGATCAAAAAATGTATGTAATCTCTCCTCTCAAGCTCAATTACGAAGACTAAATTCCAACAGCATTTACCCTAAAAAATATTCAGCTCTCAACCTCCTCAGTAACCAGCCCAATGCCTCATTTTATAGTGCAGAGGAAGGAAGTTACAGGTCCACCTATGAAGGGATAGAGTCCTCCTTCAAAGGGATAAGCTCCTCACATCAAGGGGTTAGCTCCTTTAGTTATGGGATGCATGAACCTCAAAGGAGTGAACTTGCCACCTCAAGATTCCCTCTAGAATCTTCCAGAAATAACCCAAAGTGAGTTTTTAAGAATTTACTTGCACCTTTTTGACTTTTACAGAGGTCCGCACACACTACACAGAAACACAGCGGGAAGGTCCGCAAGGGACATGACCAGTAGGTGCGGGACTGTAGGTAATGATAAGAAAAAGTGGGGAACCAGAATTTTAGAGATTTTTAAGGACTTTCTCTCATTTTCAAGGCTTGACATGAAGAGCTGAGGTTTAAGACTTGAATAGGAGGAAATTATGAGTGGTGATAGACTCACACTGACTGCAGAATGTCATGGTGACAATATTTTGTGTAACAGATTTCCCCCTAAAGTGCGAAGTCTGTAATAGATGAGTATAGTATTTGTCATCTAAGAAGAATGAAGTACTTTACCATTTCGAGGATCATCCTTTGGAGATCCTGGTTGGAACCTGTAAAAACATTCAATACAAAAATATATATATATATGTGATCATATCATTGCTGAGGTAGGCATTCCCATACTCAAATCAAAACTGACTAGAAAACTAACTAAACTGCTCTGATATAGGAATGATTCCGTAATACATCATAAGTATAGACATATGTAGACACAGTATGGGCACAACCATCTATTTATGAATAGTCCACTGTATAATGAATAACAAAATTCCTCGCAGCTTGGATGGTGGAAACTAGATCCAGGGTCTTGATTTCTACTTCCTGAAATAGTACGATTCTATCCATGTGAATGAATGTGTCGAAGTCAAACATGGTAGAAACCACTTGATTGCTAGTCAATGATGTAAACTGTTAACAAGTGTGAGAGAAACCACTAGCAATGTCAATGGCTCTCAAAGTACTCAGTACAATCCATGAAATGTGAATACATGAGTTGATGACGAACATGTCACAGAATCCTTTGATCGAAGGTCAATGATGCAACCTGTTGTCGAAGGCGAGAAACCTGCCATTGAGGCATGCAGATTCCAAGGTACTAACAATTTCTAGATCATATTTCTAGATAATGAGCTGAAGTCGATAGAAAGCGATCCGTCATAGGCAAGCCCACAACATGAAATCATAGATGAAGTTTGAAGAAATATAGTTGGCAAGGACTAACTCAGGGATGGTCAAGATGGATGACAGATATTTTTTAGATGAATGGTTTATTTGCACTGACCTCTTCAACACATAATGACACTGCAGATGGTTTGGTGACAATTGACCCAAAGCTAATACCCAGAAACTGGCTGAAGATTTTCAATATGGTTTGATTAATTGTTAGGCAAAGTATTTCCCAACCCAGGTCAACAAAAAGTGTCGTGTTCAAGAGTGGTTGAATGCTCTTCTGAGACACAAAGTATAACAAACACGTTCATTTTTCTCTCTTTTCCCGACCATTTCTGGCAAGTACCTCTTTATTTTTGACAAGCTTGAGGAGGATAAAATTTGCTTGGTTATAAGCTCATCCTTCGGATGAGTCCAACTTAGTTTAAAATTCAAACCCTAAAAAGGAGTGGTTCTTTCTTGCTTGAAATTGAACAGGTCCTTTACTGTTAAATTTTAACGAGTCTAGTATAGGAGAAACTCAACGTTTTTCAATTTTAGGGAGTCAGAAGAAAAACTTAAGAAAACTCCATGGTTGTCCTTTTTCATAAATTTGTGTCTCCCAAGCCCAAAAAAGTATAAAATAATACTTGAGAGAACCGCCTGACCATTACGATCAAGGAGTACTTTTCATAATTAGTGTCTCTGATCTAAAAAAGTAAAAAAGCGATCAATGACACATTGTTTTATTACCCGTATCGAACTTGAAACGACAAAAGTCTGACAATATTTTCATGTTTATACGGTCAGAAAAGAGTTGTAAGTGGACTGTCCTTTTAATTCCGTTTTAACGAGCTGAAAAAGAAAAACACAGCAATCTTTTCATATTTTACGAGTCAGAAAAGAGCTTAAAGAGGACTCGTCCTAGAGGAATGAGTGGTATAAAGGGTAGCAACTGGTTCCGGCAATGGAGGAACTATTCAAAACATGTAATGGTTAAGAGGTTGGCTAATAAAACCACTCATAGATGTTGTCCCTCAGGAAGGGTAAACAACCAAGTGAAATCATATGAGCAACCAAAGAGATGGTAGCAATGGAATGAAAACAACAAGGCTCATCTAGCAGAATTTAGCGGATAAAAACGGCAATCACAAGATGTAAAATGGGTATGGGTTCATTTTTACACAAGCTTGAACCATAGAGAACTCTGCTTGGAATCGGTTTCATGTTTACACAAGCTTGAAACGAAAAACTATGCTTGTTATAAGTTCGCATGCCCCCAGCATAATGACGCAAAACGAGGTACATCGTCATCCGGATAAATCGTTCTTGCGGACAAGACCGATCTCCCTAGTATCAACTGATATCTAGCGACAAGCAGAACAAGAAAATCTACCTTTCTCTAAATATATTGCGATTTATAAATAAAAACTAAGAGGTGTTTTAGACCCTACCTTAAGTCCAACGCTAGTTTGTGGCAGCCATGCTTCAACCGACTGAATGAGTTTCCTTTTGAGAACCTGCAATCACAAACAAGCACACATCAAATAACACCTGCATAGCTAATATAATAAATCATATTCATCATGGTGATCAAGGAATCCATGAAATAAACCATAAAACACAGCTTATTAAGAAAAATAAACTTGATTGTATTTACTTTGAAAATAAGAAGAACTTTACAAACTTTGGTGCCTTGATGTTGTACAAGCTCCTCCCAAGGTCCAGACAAGAATCTCCTCTACTTTGACAAGCCTCACATTCTTCCCAATGAGATCAAAAAAGGTATGTAATCTCGCCTCTCAAGCTCAATTAGGAAGACTAAATTCCAACAGCATTTACCCTAAAAAATATTTAGCTTTCAACCTCCTCAGTAACCAGCCCAATGCCTCATTTTATAGTGCAGAGGAAGGAAGTTACAGGTCCACCTATGAAGGGATAAAGTCCTCCTTCAAAGGGATAAGCTCCTCACATCAAGGGGTTATCTCCTTTAGTTATTGGATGCATGAACCTCAAAGGAGTGAACTTGCCACCACAAGATTCCCTCTAGAAGCTTCTAGAAATAACCCAAAGTGAGTTTTTAAGAATGTACTTGTGCCTTTTTTACTTTTACAGGGGTTCGCACCCATTACATAGAAACAGAGCGGGCAGGTCCACAGGGGAGACGACCAGTAGGTGCGGGACTGCAGGTAATGCTAAGAGAAAGTGCAGAACCAGAGTTTTAGAGATTTTCAAGGACTTTCTCTCATTTTCAAGGCTTGACATGAAGAGCTGAGGTTTAAGACTTGCATAGGAGGAAAGTATGAGTGGTGATAGACTCACACTGACTGCAGAATGTCATGGTGACAATATTTTGTGTAACAGATTGCCCCCTAAAGTGCGAAGTCTGTAATAGATGAGGATAGTATTTGTCATGTAAGAAGAGTGAAGTACTTTATCATTTCGAGGATCATCCTGTGGAGAGCCTGGTTGGAACCTATAAAAACATTCAATACAAAATATATATATATGTGATCATATCATTGTTGAGGTAGGCATTCCCATACTCAGATCAAAATTGACTAGAAAACTAACTAAACTGCTCTGATATAGGAATGATTCCATAATACATCATAAGTATAGATATATGTAGACACAGTATGGGCGCAGCCATCTGTTTATGAATAGTCCACTGTATAATGAATAACAAAATTCCTCGCAGCGTGGATGGTGGAAACTAGATCCAGGGTCTTGATTTCTACTTCCCGAAATAGTACGATCCTATCCATGTGAATGAATGTGTCGAAGTCGAACATGGTAGAAACCACTTGATTACAAGTCAATGATGTAAACTGTTAACAAGTGTGAGAGAAACCACCAGTAATGTCAATTGCTCTTAATGTACTCAGTACAATCCATGAAATGTGAATATATGAGTTGATGTTGAACATGTCACGGAATCCTTTGATCGAAGGTCAATGATGCATCCTGTCGTCGAATGTGAGAAACCTGCCATTGAGGCATGCAGATTCCAAGGTACTGATGATTTCTAGATCATCTTTCTAGATAATGATCTGAAGTCGATAGAAAGCGATCCATCATAGGCAAGCCCACAACACGAAATCATAGATCAAGTTTGAAGAAATATATTTGGCAAGGACTAACTCAGGGATGGTCAAAATGGATGACAGATATTTTGCAGATGAATGGTTTATTTGCACTAACCTCTTGAACACATAACAACACTGCAAATGGTTTGGTGACAATTTACCCAGAGCTAATACCCAGAAACCGGTTGAAGACTTTCAATATGGTTTGATTAACTGTTAGGCAAAGGATTTCCCAACCCAGGTGAACAAAAAGTGTTGTGTTCAAGAGTGGTTGAATTCTTTTCTGAGACACAAAGTATAACAAACAAGTTTATTTTTCTCTCTTTTCCCCCACCATTTCTGGCAAGTACCTCTTTATTTTTGACAAGCTTGAGGACGATAACATTTGCTTGGTTATAAGCTCATCCTTCAGATGAGTCCAACTTAGTTTAGAATTCGAACCCTAAGAAGGAGTGGTTCGTTCGTGTTTGAAATTGAACAAGTCCTTTACTGTTAAGTTTTAACGAGTCCAGTATAAGAGAAACTCGGCATTTTTCAATTTTAGGGAGTCAGAAGAAAAACTTAAGAAAACTCCATGGTTGTCCTTTTTCGTAAATTTGTGTCTCCTAAGCCCGAAAAAGTATAAAATAATACTTGAGAGAACCGCTTGACCATGACGATCAAGGAGTACTTTTCATAATTAGTGTCTCTGATATGAAAAAGTAAAAAAGTGACCAACGACACATCATTTTATTACCCGTATCAAACTTGAAACGACAAAAGTCCGACAATCTTTTCATGTTTATACGGTCAGAAAAGAGTTGTAAGTGGACCGTCCTTTTAATTCCGTTTTAACGAGCTTAGAAAGAAAAACTAAGCATTCTTTTCATATTTTAGGAGTCAGAAAAGAGCTTAAAGAGGACTCATCCTAGAGGAACGAGTGGTATAAAGGGTAGCAACTGGTTCCGGCAATGGAGGAACTGTTCAAAACATGTAATGGTTAAGAGGTTGGCTAATAAAACCACTCATAGATGTTGTCCCTCAGGAAGGGTAAACAACCAAGTGAAATCATATGAGCAACCAAAGAGATGGGAGCAATGGAATGAAAACAACAAGGCTCATCTAGCATAATTTAACGGATAAAAACGGCAATCACAAGATGTAAAACAGGTATGGGTTCATTTTTACACAAGCTTGAACCATAGAGAACTCTGCTTGGAATCGGTTTCATGTTTACACAAGCTTGAAACGAAAAACTATGCTTGTTATAAGTTCGCATGCCCCCAGCATAATGACGCAAAACGAGGTACATCGTCAGCCGGATAAATCATTCTTGCGGACAAGACCGATCTCCCTAGTATCAACTGATATCTAGCTGTTAGCCTCCTGTTACAACAGGTTTCATATTTCATGATTGACAGTGGAAGTGCCAAAAATGTTCATCTTTTTCATGCTGCAAAAGTTCCATTTTTGAAAAATTTCTCAGTTAAGGGAAAGCCAAACAGCCTAAGCTTGGTTTCCCTAGCTTTAAATTTCTTGTCATAGATGATAGAGAAAGAGAATCTGTCCAAACAGTTTAAGCTTGGCAGATTAGTAGTTAGGTAGAGAATGAAGGCACCCAACTATTTAATCTGGGTCCTTGGAAGAAATAAGGGTAGGTTTAGATAGGAGGGCAGTTAAAAAGAAAAGAGCAATCAGGGTTTGCAAGCCTAAGTGCACCCTTCCTGAAGTAACAAAAAATGCTAGGTGTATTAGGCTGGGTAGGTAGTCTGGGGTTGCAGAAGCAAGATTATCTTCAGTTTTGGCCTTGGCAAGGAAAGCTCATCTCATCAGTGGCAGAGGTATCAAGGCAGCGTTTTACTGGCAGAAGTTCTGAAAAGCATGTCTAATTTCCCTTCACTTCCCCCTAAAAATCTCTTACTAACACCCCTGAAGGACCTTGGGATCTGCCCAACAGGTCCTAGTCTTACCTCATTTCTGTGAAACATCAAGGTAAATGTTGGCTTTCTTAAATGAAAAGAAGCCACATTTCTTATGTAAAAGTCATGTTTTCATCTTCTACACAATCTCTATGTTTATTCATCACTTCATAGACTTATCATTGTTCCCGTTCCATTTCTACTCTACCAGATCATATTAACTCCTAATTCTACTATATATCTCCCTAACTGTTCCCCATCCCCATTTACTACTAAAACTATATAAAATCCCAAAAAAAAATATTAAATACCCCCCCTGGCACTATAGCCATATGTTCTAAAATCTGGGGAAATATTAAGCCCATCTGGGACTTATATTTAGCCTTTCCTCGTTTTCTCCTTGGGATCAGTTAACCCCTGGTTGAACTGATAGCCATTTATTCCCCTTTGCAGTCATTTCCCAAAGTTAAATGTTTAAAATGCTTTATTAAGCATTAAATTATCATTCCCCCCATTTTAGCCTAACCCGCGAAACCCATGTTTCCAAAGTTTTAACCCCCTGCACGCATACAAACCCAAAAATCCACTTTATTAATGTTTAAACCCCCCCCCCCCCCCCCCCGCCGTATGAATAAACACACAAAATAGTGTGCGGGCCCCGTCATTAACTACCCGTCGTGTTAACCGTCCCGCCAGCCGTTAGATCTGGCCCGCCCAAGATCTACGGTGGGCGGGAGTTTTTACCTGCCAAAAGCCCAAGGGTTAGCGTCCGGGAGTTCGGCGGTTTTCCCATCGTACTCCCGCCACGCATCGCCCTCCTAAGTGTGGCGGAGCCCCCTCCTCCTAAACTGCCCAGGCGCTAAAGCGGTGCACCATGAAACCACTTACCGCTCTCCTTTATATGACGTAAGCGCCACGTCTGCCCCATGATGTTATCTCCTCGCCTCCGCTGCTGTGCCACGTTGCCGCCACCTCATCCCTTTTGTGCCCACGCCCTGCCACCGTGTCACTGCCACGTCACCGCCCCGTCAGCTGCCGCGTCATCTATCCGTACCCGGACCCGCCGATGACGTCATGCTGACGTCACCCCGAGAAAGCGCCAAAATGTCAATTTTTGCTTAAAGAGCGTGCAAACAACCGTTGTAGTTCATTTCTATTGGTTCATTTGAAGGCTCTGGCTCACTGTTTTATTCATTTTCGTATTTCCAAAGCTTAAAACGTCCAGTTGAGCTGTCGCGGCCTATAAATTCGGCTTCATAGCCTACCTTCGCACTAGCTCGTCCTCTCTCGGCGCCGTTTGAACCAGGTATTTGTCATATCTCCCCCATTTTCGCTCCTATTCTTTCATTTTATCCACTGCACATACTATAAGCCTGCGAAATTTCCCAATTTGCAACGCTGCTACGCCTGAGACTCCATTAAACTCACTGGAAACCCTTCACCTCAGAAAAGGCCTCATAAACCTGGTGCCCATTTACAAATTCACTGGCGAGTTCCGTTTTAAAGCTCGGCCTCCAGGAAAAGCCTTGCAGCAGCTCAGCATTGCCCTAGCTTACCTTATTCCACTGCTTATATCAGTCTACTGAAACTGTAATTCTCCTCTGCCCCTTTGCATTGTTCTTCATAGTCTCTAGCCCCAGAGAATTCACTAAGAAGAGGGAAGTTTCAACTCAATCATTCAAAAGTTGCATAATGGCCTCTCCATCTGCTTTGAACATCACTCCCATAAATCCACCAAGTAAAGAACTTGAGTCAATGGCCTTGGCCGATACAGACTATCTTATTCAAGACCTGGTTGGAAACAGAAATCATTTGCATACCTACTGCCAGCTGAGAAACAGTTTCATAAATAAATCCGACATGTATGGCATATGGGAGTCCAATTTGCCACACTATTTCCTCCCCTCTGTCAATATTTTTCCTGAAATTATTCACCTGTGTGCTGCAAATTATGAGCCAACTCAGAGGGCAGTTAAGTCTCCATCTGGGAGCATACTCTTTCATATCACACCTGACTCCATCAACCAGATGTTGAATTTCAAACAGACTCAGATACTATTGCCCTTCTCCATGAATAACTTACTAGAAGAAGCCTCTTGGCTCCCTGGCCCCAAGATTGAAAAAATTGCTAAGACCTTTATGAGGGCAGATTGTCAACCTAAGGAGCCACCTCCATTCCCATATGACCATTTCAATGAGGTTGGTAAGTTACTTATAGACATGATATCTTATGTGTTGGGTTTCACAACAAGTGAGCATGTGGATGAGACAGTGTTGGTTCTATTGTCTTCATTTAGCCAAGGACAGCCTCCTGTTGTCAAGTATAATTACGCCAAGTTTATAGCAAATAAAATCCATGACCAGCTCATTAGGCTAGATAGGCAAGGAGTTTTCAAATATTCCTCATACATCTATCATTTGCTCATGTATTATCAGTCCAAAAGCTTCCAATGCCCCATCAAGAAATTGAATTCAAAGGGAGAAAGAAGATCTGTTGTCTTCTGGTCATCTGTTTTCCATCAAGTCCAGCATTCTCCTTATTCATACTGTGAGTTCATTGACCAGTTCGTTTATCCAGTCTCCTGCCTCTTGATGAAAGCTCCCCCTCCCAGAATAACTTATGAGATGCAGAAGCTATTGCAGCTATCTAAGAGCTACAAAGTAGGTGATTGGTACCTATATCAGAACCACACTGTGATTAGAATCTATGGCTGCGAGCTTTGTCCTTACAGGCTCCCAAGATATGTGCCAATGAGGCTGTTTTCCTTGGAATACTACAGGCAGCTTATAAATTCAGATTTGACTCATTTTCACAGCACCAAGAAGAAGGCACAACTCAAATTCAAAGACCACCTAGGCCCCTTCATCATGAACAAGAAGGAAGGTTGGCAAGATGCTGACCTGATACTCAAGGATCAACTCAAATTGAAAAGAAGTTTCTGGTGGGTCCCTTATGACCCGCTTGGCTTCATTAATGCCAGAAGGGTCAAATACAGATTGACACCCTATGACCACTGCAAAAACCCACACATCGAAAAATATGCTAATCAAGACGCATGGGCACAAGGCACTTTAGTTGAAGAATTCACTCAAGAGGAAATTTTGGAGCAAACTGCTAAAGATCTTGAAAAAACTCTTGACTTGGATTCTGCTGACCAGGTGACTTCCAAGCTGCCATACCAAGAGGAAGAGGGCACATCTACAGCTGCAGCTTCACAAGCTGCCCAAGGAGCATCTACATCAGCAACAGGTACAGCCAAAGGAAAAGAGCTAATGGAGACAGAACAACCAATGGCCACTGAACAGCCAATCACTTCAACCGAACAAACTCAAGGGCAGACCCCTCCTCAACGAACAGAGGCACTACAAGTGCCACCTCTGCAAACTCCGGTCAATGAAGAAAGAGGCAGAAAGTGAGACCGAGAAGACTCCACACCTGCTAGTGGGTCTACACAGTAGCCTGAATCTAAGAGGCAAAGAGTTGATCCTCCAATTGAGGAGGAGGTCAGTGAAGAGGTCATAGAAAGCCCAAGAAGGGAAGCCAGCCAGCACACACCTACAAACTCTATTCAGCAAGAGCAAGACAGACAGCACGGCATGGAGGTGTCTTCCTCCACATAATAAGGCAAGAGACCGGCTAGCGTTAAAGCCAGCTTCAAAGAAATCAAAGCTCAAAATGAGCTACTTAGAGTGCAACTATATGATCAATTCCTAAAAGCAACACCCACCAAGCAGGAAAGATTGATGGCAGCATTTGACATCAAACAAGAAAAGATGATTCTCAGCCACTTCAAGCCCAAGATTCAGCAGCCACAGTCAGCTGCAGATTTTGTTAAGACAAGGTTAGAGGTCTTGGCCAAGGACATTCACCCCATGGATCAAATAGAGCTACATAAGAAAACTAGAGAAATGGTTTATGCCACCCTTGCAAAGAAGGCCACATTGGCCCATGAGTTGAAGGAATCATTGAAGAATACTAACACTCAGTGGATTTCGAAAGACTGTCCTCCACCGCCAAAGACAACAGAATTAAAACATTGGAGGACATTATTGTGGATTTAGGACATGATCCTAAGGATCCTAAGGGTGTGAGGGCCCTTATGAAGAAGAAGGATGATGATATTGCTGCATTGAAAAAGAGATTGAGGTTGCTTCCTACTGAGCACCCTCAAACAGGAGAACTGCAGAAAGAGAAAGAAGCTGAGGATCAATTGGATTTGATGATGAAATTGAACCAAAGAGTAATTGATTTGGAAGGAGAGTCGGAGAAAGCGCTACAAGGAAAGCAGGGAGAGTCGACCTCCCAGCTGCCTTAAATAGTTCCAATTGTTGCTGCTATTCCATCTGCACAAGGAGCGGTAACTCCTCCAAATATTCCAGCAACTACCACAACAGCTACAGAAGCCACAGCATCAACAACAGCAGCACCTCAAACAGGCATGAGCATGGATGAATTGACAAGAGATTTCAATGAGCTAAAGCTGCAGGCAATAGAGATAAAGGAGGCCAAAGAAAAGCTGGCCAAACTAGAAGAAAAATATGATAAATCCAAAATGACAGTGGCTGAGCAAACAAGGGAAATTAAGCCCCTGAAGGACAAAGTTAAAACCTTGGAGAAAGAGTTGTCGTTGGACAAGACCCTGGCTGAAATAAAGAAGATTCTCTGGGCCAAAATTAATCAGTCAATTACCAACCAATGGAGGTCAATTCAGGCCATGTATGAACAGGTAGAATTACTTGGCCTTGCTAAGTTTGAAATTCAGAGAGCCAAAGCAGCATTGGGAAATATCGCTGAGCAGGCCAACAGTATGATCAATTTTCTGAATCATCAGACTAAGGAAGAGCTGGCAGTGCTGCATATCATGAACCGAACAGAGGCCATATTAACAGTAAAGAGGGTGCCCACATTGAGAAGCTTTGTGCAAACTCTGGAAGCAAGATGTTGGGAAATACAGAGGGATGTAGACAATTTTGACACAAAGCTGGCAGCACTGCAAACTAGAGGATTGCCCAGCCTACTGACCAGCGCTGGAAAATTGTTGACACGTGACCAATATGCAACCAGGCTTAATAATTATGTCACAAATCAGCTTACTGCCGCATCAAGTTCTACAGCAGAGACAGGGCTGCCTTCAGGACAGACCCTCTATGACAGGCTGGAAAGCTTATTTTACATGGAGCATGAAGTCAACCACCTGTTTGAAATGCCGCCCAACTATTACAAGTATACAGAGGCCGATGAGACATTTGTCGAAATACAACAGCATCAGTTTTCCCCCGAGGATTGGTGGCAGGCAATGCTGACCGTTTTGCCCAGGTAATTTCAATTTACGCCCCTTTTTGTCTATTTCAGAATCTCGGTCAGCTACAGGTTAGCAGCAAGCACAGGCTAAGGCATGAAAGCACCGGTCAGAGCGGTTAAGGAACGCACAGGGCAGGCTAAAACACTGACGAAGCAAAGAGCTGGGACGGCAAGCTTAAAGGCATGGATTTTTTGAAAGCACAACCCCAGCCGACTCAAATGAACTCAAAAGTCAATATTCACTGACAGAAAGAGCAGCTGTTACATTTGTCTTTATTTTAGCATTTATTTTCTCATCAACCGCTCCTTAGGAGTTGGTAAAGAAGTTATGAGTTAATAACTCATCCTCTAGATATTTTTGTATCTTGTTTTTGTATATATACAACCCTCTGCATTGTTAAAGGGGTCGGTCGGCTAATGTAATCCAGAAGAGACTCGCACTGTATGTCTGATACTTTTTCTATAATCAAAGACTGCTTACAGGCTTGGATAATGGACTGTTTGATGTGTCTAATGGTCTGAAGAAATGAATGTCGAATTCTTGTGCTGCAGTATGAATCAATGAGTGTTTCTTACCTCTGTTATTCCAATTTCACATATGCTTAAGTTACAGAACAAAGGATTGGTTTAGAATTTGCTTAGCTGAACTCTATGCTCAGTTTCTGTGGCTTATTAATGTTTTCCTCTTGATTTAGGCATAAATATGAATTCCTTTATGGCTCATGTTTGATCTATTTCAGATATGAATGACTGTTATCTGGGAATTCTTAACTGCTCCTAGATAGGGTTCATTTATCTCCTTTCTGCTAACCTGACTGAGAGATTCTTAATTGCCTCTCATTCCTTAGCCTTTAATCCATCTTTTTACCTTGAATGATTGTTTCATATGCAGCTATCTTGCTCCATATTCTTTCTTGTGACCAAGAAAACACACCAGTAGCCTTACTCCATGACTCCACGCCCAATGGTTTGAAACTTAACAGACTATGTTTGGCCTCTCTACTTGAAGGCATTATCCTTCCCACCAAACTTAAACAAAACCCCTGAACTCAATAGCTAGCCTAAAAACATTATCAACAAAGCTAAATCAGAAAGAGAGAGCCCTCTCTGACTGCAGGTGGGCTAGAACCTGCAATCCAAAGATTGGTTTGTGGTTACCTCGGTCGTATCCTTTCAGCAGCTTAAGGAAAACCTGAGTGATAACACTAGCGACAAGCAAAACAAGCAAATCTACCTTTCTCTAAATATTTTGTGATTTATAAGTAAAAACTAAGAGGTGTTTTAGACCCTACCTTAAGTCCAACGCTAGTTTGTGGCAGCCACGCTTCGACCGTCCAAATGAGTTTCCTTTTGAGAACCTGCAATCACAAACAAACACACATCAAATAACACCTGCATAGCTAATATAATAAATCATATTCATCATGGTGATCAAGGAATCCATGAAATAAACCATAAAACACAGCTTCTTGAGAAAAATAAACTTGATTGTATTAACTTTGAAAATAAGAATAAATTTACAACCTTTGGTGCCTTCATGTTGTACAAGCTCCTCCCATGGTCCAGACAAGAATCTCCTCTACTTTGACAAGCCTCACACTCTTCCCAATGACATCAAAAAAGGTATGTAATCTCTCCTCTCAACCTCAATTAGGAAGACTAAATTCCAACAGCATTTACCCTCAAAAATATTCAGCTTTCAACCTCTTGAGTAACCAGCCCAATGCCTCATTTTATAGTGCAGAGGAATGAAGTTACAAGTCCACCTATGAAGGGATAGAGTCCTCCTTCAAAGAGATAAGATCCTCACATCAAGGGGTTAGCTCCTTTAGTTATGGGATGCATGAACCTCAAAGGAGCGAACTTGCCACCTCAAGATTCCCTCTAGAAGCTTCCAGAAATAACCCAAAGTGAGTTTTAAGAATGTACTTGCGCCTTTTTACTTTTACAGGGGTCCACACCCATTACATAGAAACACAGTGGGAAGGTCCGCAAGGGACATGACCAGTAGGTGCGGGACCGCAGGTAATGCTAAGAGAAAGTGCGAAACCAGAGTTTTAGAGATTTTCAAGGACTTTCTCTCATTTTCAAGGCTTGACATGAACAGCTGAGGTTTAAGACTTGCATAGGAGGAAATTATGAGTGGTGATAGACTCACACTGACTGCAGAATGTCATGGTGACGATATTTTGTGTAACAGATTGCCCCCTAAAGTGCGAAGTCTGTAATAGATGAGGATAGTATTTTTCATCTAAGAAGAGTGAAGTACTTTATCTTTTCGAGGATCATCCTGTGGCGAGCCTGGTTAGAACCTGTAAAAACATTCAATAAAAAATATATATATGTGATCATATCATCGCTGAGGTAGGAATTCCCATACTCAGATCAAAACAGACTAGAAAACTAACTAAACTGCTCTGATATAGCAATGATTCTGTAATACATCATAAGTATAGACATATGTAGACACAGTATGGGCACAGCCATCTGTTTATGAATAGTCCACTGTATAATGAATAACAAAATTCCTCGCAGCCTGGATGGTGGAAACTAGATCCAGGGTCTTGATTTCTACTTCCTGAAATAGTACGATTCTATCCATGTGAATGAATGTGTCGAAGTCGAACATGGTAGAAACCACTTGATTACCAGTCAATGATGTAAACTGTTAACAAGTGTGAGAGAAACAACTAGTAATGTCAATGGCTCTCAAAGTACTCAATACAATCCATGAAATGTGAATAGATGAGTTGATGTCGAACATGTCACGGAATCCTTTGATCGAAGGTCAATGATGCAACCTGTCGTCGAAGGCGAGAAACCTGCCATTGAGGCATGTAGATTCCAAGGTACTGACGATTTCTAGATCATATTTCTAGATAATGAGCTGAAGTCGATAGAAAGCGATCCGTCGTAGGCAAGCCCACAACACGAAATCATAGATCAAGTTTGAAGAAATATATTTGGCAAGGACTAACTCAGGGATGGTCAAGATGGATGACAGATATTTTGCAGATGAATGGTTTATTTTCACTAACCTCTTGAACATATAATGACACTACAGATGGTTTGGTGAAAATTGACCCAAAGCTAATACCCAGAAACCGGCTGAAGACTTTCAATATGGTTTGATTAACTGTTAGGCAAAGGATTTCCCAACCCAGGTGAACAAAAAGTGACGTGTTCAAGAGTGGTTGAATTCTTTTCTAAGGCACAAAGTATAACAAGCAGGTTCATTTTTCTCTCTTTTCCCCCACCATTTCTGGCAAGTACCTCTTTATTTTTGACAAGCTTGAGGAGGATAAAATTTGCTTGGTTATAAGCTCATCCTTCGGATGAGTCCAACTTAGTTTAAAATTCAAACCCTAAGAAGGAGTGGTTCCTTCCTGTTTGAAATTGAACAGCTCCTTTACTGTTAAATTTTAACTAGTCCAGTATAGGAGAAACTCGGCATATTTCAATTTTAGGGAGTCAGAAGAAAAACTTAAGAAAACTCCATGGTTGTCCTTTTTCATAAATTTGTGTCTCCCAAGCCTGAAAAAGTATAAAATAATACTTGAGAGAATTGCTTGACCATTACGATCAAGGAGTACTTTTCATAATTTGTGTCTCTGATCTGAAAAAGTAAAAAAGCGATCAACGACACATCATTTTATTACCCATATCGAACTTGAAACGACAAAAGTCTAGAAATCTTTTCATGTTTATACGGTCAGAAAAGAGTTGTAAGTGGACCATCCTTTTAATTTTGTTTTAACGAGATTAAAAAGAAAAACTCGGCAATCTTTTCATATTTTATAAGCCAGAAAAGAGCTTAAAGTGGACTCATCCTAGAGGAACGAGTGGTATAAAGGGTAGCAACTGGTTCCGGCAATGGAGGAACTGCTCAAAACATGTAATGGTTAAGAGGTTGGCTAATAAAACCACTCATAGATGTGGTCCCTCAAGAAGGGTAAACAACCAAGTGAAAGCATATGATCATCCAAAGAGATGGTAGCAATGGAATGAAAACAACCAAGGCTCATCTAGCAAAATTTAGCGGATAAAAACGAAAATCACGAGATGTAAAACGGGTATGGGTTCATTTTTACACAAGCTTGGACCATAGAGAACTCTGTTTGGATTTAGTTTCATGTTTACACAAGCTTAAAACAAAAAACTATGCTTGTTATAAGTTCGCATGCCCCCATCATAACGACGCAAAATGAGGTACATCTTCGGCCGGATAAATCGTCCTTGCAGACAAGACCAATCTCCCTAGTATCAACTGATATCTAGCGACAAGCAGAACAAGCAAATCTACCTTTCGCTAAATATATTGCGATTTATAAATAAAAACTAAGAGGTGTTTTAGACCCTACCTTAATTCCAACGCTAGTTTGTGGCAACCACGATTCAACCATCCGAATGAGTTTCCTTTTGAGAAACTGCAATAAAAAACAAGCACACATCAAATAACACCTGCATAGCTAATATAATAAATCATATTCATCATGGTGATCAAGTAATCCATGAAATAAACCATAAAACACAGCTTACTGAGAAAAATAAACTTGATTGTATTAACTTTGAAAACAAGAAGAACTTTACAACCTTTGGTGCCTTAATGTTGTACAAGCTCCTCCCAGGGTCTAGACAATAATCTCCTCTACTTTGACAACCCTCACACTCTTCCCAATGAGATCAAAAAAGGTATGTAATCTCTCCTCTCAAGCTCAATTAGGAAGACTAAATTCAAATAGCATTTACCCTCAAAAATATTCAGCTTTCAACCTCCTCAGTAACCAGCCCAATGCCTCATTTTATAGTGAAGAGGAAGGAAGTTACAGGTCCACCTATGAATGGATAGAGTCCTCCTTCAAAGGGATAAGCTCCTCACATCAAGGGGTTAGCTCCTTTAGTTATGGGATGCATGAACCTCAAAGGAGAAAAATTACCACCTCAAGATTCCCTCTAGAAGCTTCCAGAAATAACCCAAAGTGAGTTTTTAAGAATGTGCGTCCGCCTTTTTTACTTTACAGGGTTCCACACCCATTACATAGAAATAAAGTGGGCAGGTCCACAGGCGACATGACCAGTAGGTGAGGAACCGCAAGTAATGCTAAGAGAAAGTGCGGAACCAGAGTTTTAGAGATTTTCAAGGACTTTCTCTCATTTTCAAGGCTTGACATGAAGAGCTGAGGTTTAAGACTTGCATAGAGGAAAGTATGAGTGGTGATAGACTCACACTGACTGCAGAATGTCATGGTGACAATATTTTGTGTAACAGATTGCCCCCTAAAGTGTGAAGTCTATAATAGATGAGGATAGTATTTGTCATATAAGAAGAGTGAAGTAATTTATCATTTCGAGGATCATCCTGTGGAGAGCCTAGTTGGAACCTGTAAAAACATTCAATACAAAATATATATATGTGATCATATCATCGCTGAGGTAGGCATTCCCATACTCAGATCAAAACTGACTAGAAAACTAACTAGACTGCTCTGATATAGGAATGATTCCGTAATACATCATAAGTATAGACATATGTAGACACAGTATGGGCGCAGCCATCTGTTTATGAATAGTCCATTGTATAATGAATAACAAAATTCCTCACAGCCTGGATGGTGGAAACTAGATCCAGGGTCTTGATTTCTACTTCCCGAAATAGTACGATTGTATCCATGTGAATGAATGTGTTGAAGTCAAACATGGTAGAAACCACTTGATTACCAGTCAATGATGTAAACTGTTAACAAGTGTGAGAGAAACCACCAGTAATGTCAATGGCTCTCAAAGTACTCAGTACAATCCATGAAATGTGAATAGATGAGTTGATGTCGAACATGTCACGGGATCCTTTGATCGAAGGTCAATGATGCAACCTGTCGTCGAAGGTGAGAAACCTGCCATTGAGGCATGCAAATTCCAAGGTACTGAAGATTTCTAGATCATCTTTCTAGATGATGAGATGAAGTCGATAGAAAGCGATCTGTTGTAGGCAAGCCCACAACACGAAATCATAGATCAAGTTTGAAGAAATATATTTGGCAAGGACTAACTCAAGGATGGTCAAGATGGATGACAGATATTTTGCAGATGAATGTTTTATTTGCACTGACCTCTTGAACACATAACGACACTGCAGATGGTTTGGTGATAATTGACCCAAAGCTAATACCCAGAAATCGGCTGAAGACTTTCAATATGGTTTGATTAACTGTTAGGCAAAGGATTTCCCAACCCAGGTGAACAAAAAGTGTCGTGTTCAATAGTGGTTGAATGCTTTTCTAAGACATAAAGTATAACAAACAGGTTCATTTTTCTCTATTTTCCCCCACCATTTCTGGCAAGTACCTCTTTATTTTTGACAAGATTGAGGATGATAACATTTGCTTGGTTATAAGCTCATCCTTCGGATGAGTCCAACTTAGTTTAAAATTCAAACCCTAAGGAGTGGTTCGTTCCTGTTTGAAATTGAACAGGTCCTTTACAGTTAAATTTTAACGAGTCCAATATAGGAGAAACTCGGCGTTTTTCAATTTTATGGAGTCAGAAGAAAAACTTAAGAAAACTCCATGGTTGTCCTTTTTCGTAAATTTGTGTCTCCCAAGCCCGAAAAAGTATAAAATAATACATGAGAGAACTGCTTGACCATTACGATCAAGGAGTACTTTTCATAATTAGTGTCTCTAATCTGAAAAAGTAAAAAAGCGATCAATGACACATCGTTTTATTACCCGTATCGAACTTGAAACGACAAAAGTCCGGCAATATTTTCATGGTTATACGGTCAGAAAAGAGTTGTAAGTGGACCATCCTTTTAATTCATCTTTAATCAGCTTAAAAAGAAAAACTCGGCAATCTTTTCATATTTTACGAGTTAGAAAAGAGCTTAAAGAGGACTCGTCCTAGAGGAACGAGTGGTATAAAGGGTAGCAACTAGTTCCGGCAATGGAGGAACTGCTCAAAACATGTAATGGTTAAGAGGTTGGCTAATAAAACCACTCATAGATGCGGTCCTTCATGAAGGGTAAACAACCAAGTGAAAGCATATGATCAACCAAAGAGATGGTAGCAATGGAATGAAAACAACCAAGGCTTATCTAGCATAATTTAGCGGATAAAAACGGCAATCACGAGATGTAAAATGAGTATGGGTTCATTTTTACACAAGCTTGAACCATAGAGAACTCTGCTTGGATTTGGTTTCATGTTTACACAAGCTTGAAACGAAAAACTATGCTTGTTATAAGTTTGCATGCCCCCTGCATAACGATGCAAAACGAGGTACATGCCCCCCCAAGCTTCATTGCATTCAACCAGGTGGATGGAATGAAGGTTCACTTTCGAAATCTTGGAAAGACTCAAGGGAGTTGTTTCATTTTTTAGTGAGGTTGACACAGGAAAAGAAGTATCCTCAAAACCCTTGTTTCATTTTTCAAAACAAGCATGACACAAGACAAGGAACTATGCTCTAAAATCCTTGATTCATTTTTTAACGAGCTTGACACAAGACAAGAAACTATGCTCTAAAATCCTTGATTCATTTTTTAACGAGCTTGACACAAGACAAGGAACTATGCTCAAGACTCTTTGTTTCATTTTTTAACAAGCTTGACACAAGACCAAGAACTATGCTCATGTCTACTCTCTACAATCTACCTATATAACCTACTGATTCTTTTTTTTAATGAGGTTGACACAGGAAAAGAACTGTCCTCATACCTTATTCATTTTTTAATGAGGTTGACTCAATAACAGGTATTATCCTCTGACCAGCTGATTCATTTTTTAATGAGGTTGACACGGGAAAAGAACTGTCCTCATACTCACTGATTCATTTTTTAATGAGGTCGACATAGTAAAAGGAACTTTCCTCGAACTCACTGATTCATTTTTTAACTAGGTTGACACAGGAAAAGAACTGTCCTCACGGAAACCTGTTTCATTTTTTAACGAGGTTGGCACAGGAACAAACTATCCTCGCACTCACTGATCATGGCTTCCAACTGGAAGAAAGACATGTCAATGGACACACCTTGATCATGGCTTCCAAGAGGTCTTCATCAGAAGGAAGAATAGTTCTTTGGAAGGAACACATTTCAAGGGACTCAAAAGGGATAAGAACATCACGTTCAAGTAATTCCATAGAGTTTTCCATGTCAATTACCGGATCTAAATCAAAGGAAGATGAGCAAACAGTGAGAGGCTCACTTACATCGGTAACTGAAAACATGGGACCAGTTGCCACATAATTAACCCGTGGAGGGGTAGATACCTCTTTAGAATCAGGAACATTTAGGGGTGTCAAATTATTGGTAGTTGAAACAAGACTAGGGAATGAAAGCTGGTCTACAGTCACAATATTTCCATAGTGAGGGAAAGACATCACGCGAAAGATTGTCGATACGACAACTTTCATTGCATAAACATAGTCTCGCCCAAGGAGTAAATTGAAATCCAAGGGACCTCGAACTACCATAAGATCAATACATACAGTTTTACCTTCCAAGGTAATAGCAAACTTAGGAAGGATCCCTAAAGGTTCACTAATGGTTCTGTTAAAATCTTTCAAATTCTGTGTAATAGGCACAAGCTGAGGGGAACCCAAAGCTTTCCAAGCAGTTGAGGATAAAATACTAATAGAAGCACCTTCATCTACCTGTGTGCGGTGTATGTCCCTACCACCAACCTTGACAATGATTTGGAAAGGGATGGATGAAGGAAGACGAGGTTCTGTCAATCTATTCCAATCAAAGGAAAAGACCTTAGTACTTGGAGGGGGTTATGTAGAAACAGGTGACATGCCCCCCGGCGTAGAAGAATCTGATGTAACAAGAAGAACCTGAGCGGTATGAAGTTCAGTCTCTAAGGGAGAGTGGGATCGACTGAATGTGAAACTGAATCGACCACTTGATCAACTAATGGATTATCAACCTGATTGATATGAGTTTCACTCTCCAATGGAAGAGTGGGATCGACTGTACTTGAAATTAGATCAATCACTCCGTCAGTTGACGGTAGGTTGGGAGAAAGTTTACGGTAACTAGTTGGAAATTCTAGATGTGGAACAGTAAGGTTTTCCAACAATTTTGAGGCTTCATCCATGTGAGGGAAAATGTGAGTTTGATGACTCCATTTGCATAACTTACAAGGAAACCTAACTTTACCCTTTTTCCCAGGAACCTGACTATCACTAGTTGATGGATCAAAGGAAAGTTGATGAAATTTTTATGACCATACTTCCAAGACCTTTGGAATACCAGGATAATCGATAAGGAAGTGGTCACCCTTACAAAGCTTGCAAGGGTATTTGGGTTTACGATGCATGTTGGAGGTTTCCTCAACACAACTAACACTTACAGCCATGGTTGGTTGGTTGACTTCTTTCTTATCTTGCTTCTTCTTCTTCTTCTTCTTCCCTTTCTTCTTCTTCTTAGCCACCTGGTTACTAGCGTCAAGGCTTTTACCAAGCGAAGAGGAAGAAATAGAGGAATAAATATTAGGCGAAGAAGGTAAAGTGTCAACAGAAGGTTGGTGATGTTGAGATGGTGAACTCTGTTGAGGTGAAGCATTCGGTTGAGGTGGAACAATTGGAGTATTTGGGGCCAACGAAGTTGAAAATAACCATATCGGTAAACCTATTGTAAATATAGGTAATGACAAAGTAGCCATATAAGGAGGATCAACATTTCCAAAGCAAGGAAAAGTACTAGGATTCTCGTTAAGAGGGGTTCCTTGGTTGGTCAATTCCGGAACAGTTGCCATTATATTCAACTTCAGTGAATTTTATTAACAATTTAAAACTAAAATTAACAATTCACAATTCACACCTAACAATTAAAATTCACAATTCACACCTATGGTCTCTAAAAAAAAAACAAACAAATTAACACGCACTATCAAATCTAGGAGTCAAACCACACGCAAACAGTAACTTCCTGTACTAAAAACACTAGTTAGTGATGAAATCCAACTTAGTAGAGATTTAATACAGAAAGGGCGGTTGGAACAGTTACCTTGACAACCTGCTTAACGAAACAGACTGGCACAAGTTTGTTCACAAAACCATCTCAAGTGAAGAGAACCCCCCAGAGAGACCAAGTGTGTCTATTCGACGTCTGCTCCAGGTACAGTGGGATCTTCCCTCCATCGTCACCTTAGGAAAGAATCCTATAGATTATGGCCACTAAGGTTACCAACAGAAAAGAAATATACTTGGGGGAACAGTCTACGATTCGATACACACGCAAGGGCAAAGTAACAAAGCTCAATCCCCTTGAAGGCTCCTTGACATAATCCAAGGTTTACCAACAAGTGACCCCAAGCTCCTCGACAATGGTCAATCCGAGGTTTACTGTTTTTAATACGTGTATATCTGCTATCATTCCCAATGAGGAAGGATTGATTACCTCACTGGTTCAGATATGATATTGTGCTTGACTCCTTTAGGAGGAGCTTCCCAGAGCATACATGCAACAATTGGAATTTTTCCTACCACGAGATCGACTACTTGTTTGTTTTACTGTCTTGGAGAGTTAAATAAAACCTATTCCAAGACACTAGCCTAAGCTATATTCGTGGAAAGAGCCCTAAAAATGTAAAAACTACTAGATGAATTTTAATTAAGCATTGTTTTATTCAGGCTGTTATTAATCAAAAGGGTAAATGGATACGAAACCAATGGTGTTATGACCCGACCCAAAACTGAATGCAATCGAATATGATAATGTAATCTTTTCAATTGGATGAATCCTAGCTAAAGTAAGGAGAGAGTTTCCATTCACTTCCAACAATGCAAAAAATTGATCACTAAGAGAAAATATAACAAATTCTCTAATGCACTAACTTCATCAAGAAAAATTAATGCAAATCAATTCCAAAACAGTTTTTTTTTTTTTTTTTTTTTGTGTTAAAAACAAGCATAAAAATATTTAAATTTAAATCAAAGAAAACTGATCTAAATCTACGATTGATTTTTCAGAATGTAAACTATGCAATTGTAATCTATGCACAATTCACTTGAAAAGTATGCAAATGTAATCTATGCACATGTTTCATTCATATTCTGAAAATGAGAATTCTAATTATGCAAATGTGATCTATGCAAGAGAATTCTCAAACACAAGATGATTCTAATGTAATCTATGAACCAATCAAATGCAATTCAAGAAAATTGGGTGAGAGTTCCAAAGATCAAAAAATAAAAACTCTCAAAGGCGATTAACACTCATACACTAAAACAAAAGCAAAAGGATGCAAAATTGTGAAAAGACTAAGACAAACCTCCAAGTAATGACCAAAGGAAATTACATTAAGAATTTCTCAAAAAAGAGACTCAAAACACCCAATTAAATTAATGGAGATTGATGAGATGAAGAATTTGCTGAGAGAAACTCATAAACAAGGTGTTTTGATAGAACACATGTAGATCTGGGTAGACACTAAAAGTCACAAATAAAAACTAAACTCAACTGGAAGAAAACAATTTAGGTTTCTCAAAAATTTTAACAAGGTCCACAGGCTTCCAGTAGAACCAGATGCAGTACCGTTATGTGCACTAAAGGAAAAGCGCGGGGATGTCTGCACTGCCTTATAAAAAGAAAGTGCTGTCCTCTTCAAAATTTCGGAAAAAAACAAAAAATACTCCAGATCCTAAAAACTACCCAATCCCACACACATCAAGCAAAAACCAGAAACAAGAAAAAGTTTCTCAAGTCAAAGTAAAAGGAAAGGCAAAAAACCAAAATTCAAGCTCCCCAGTGGAGTCGCCAATTTGTCGGCTGGATAAATTGTTCTTGCAGACAAGACCGATCTCCCTAGTATCAACTGATATCTAGTGACAAGCAGAACAAGAAAATCTACCTTTCTCTAAATATATTATGATTTACAAATAAAAACTAAAAGGTGTTTTAGACCCTACCTTAAGTCCAACGCTAGTTTGTGGCAGCCACACTTCGACCGTCCAAATGAGTTTCCTTTTGAGAACCTGCAATCACAAACAAGCACACATCAAATAACACCTGCATAGCTAATATAATAAATCATACTCATCATGGTGATCAAGGAATCCATGAAATAAACCATAAGACACAGCTTATTGAGAAAAATAAACTTGATTGTATTAACTTTGAAAATAAGAAGAACTTTACAACCTTTGGTGCCTTGATGTTGTACAAGCTCCTCCCAGGGTCTAGACAAGAATATCCTCTACTTTGAAAAGCCTCATACTCTTCCCAATGAGATCAAAAAAGGTATGTAATCTCTCCTCTCAACCTCAATTAGGAAGACTATATTCCAACAGCATTTACCCTCAAAAATATTCAGCTTTCAACCTCCTCAGTAACCAGCCCAATGCCTCATTTTATAGTGCAGAGGAAGGAAGTTAGGTCCACCTATGAAGAGATAGAGTCCTCCTTCAAAGGGATAAGCTCCTCACATCAAGGGGTTAGCTCCTTTAGTTATGGGATGCATGAACCTCAAAGGAGCGAACTTTCCACCTCAAGATTCCCTCTAGAAGCTTCCAGAAATAACCCAAAGTGAGTTTGTAAGAATGTACTTGTGCCTTTTTTACTTTTACAGGGGTCTGCACCCATTACACAGAAACAGAGCGGGCAGGTCCGCAGGGGATATGACCAGTAGGTGCGAGACCGCAGGTAATGCTAAGAGAAAGTGCGGAACCAAAGTTTTAGAGATTTTCAAGGACTTTCTCTCATTTTCAAGGCTTGACATGAAGAGCTGAGGTTTAAGACTTTCATAGGAGGAAAGTATGAGTGGTGATAGACTCACACTGACTGCAGAATGTCATGGTGAAGATATTTTGTGTAACAGATTGCGCCCTAAAGTGTGAACTCTGTAATAGATGAGGATAGTATTTGTCATGTAAGAAGAGTGAAGTACTTTATCATTTCGAGGATCATCCTGTGGAGAGCCTGGTTGGAACCTGTAAAAACATTCAATACAAAATATATATATGTGATCATATCATCGCTGAGGTAGGCATTCCCATACTCAGATCAAAACTGACTAGAAAACTAACTAAACTGCTCTGATATAGGAATGATTTCGTAATACATCATAAGTATAGACATATGTAGACACAGTATGGGCGCAGCCATCTGTTTATGAATAGTCCACTGTATAATGAATAACAAAATTCCTCGCAGCCTGGATGGTGGAAACTAGATCCAGGGTCTTGATTTCTACTTCCCGAAATAGTACGATTCTATCCATGTGAATGAATGTGTCGAAGTCAAACATGGTAGAAACCACTTGATTACCAGTCAATGATGTAAACTGTTAACAAGTGTGAGAGAAACCACCAGTAATGTCAATGGCTCTCAAAGTCGTCAGTAAAATCCATGAAATGTGAATAGATGAGTTGATGTCGAACATGTCACAGAATCCTTTGATCGAAGGTTAATGATGCAAATTGTCGTTGAAAGCGAGAAACCTGCCATTGAGGCATGCAGATTCCAAGGTACTGACGATTTCTAGATCATCTTTCTAGATAATGAGCTGAAGTCGATAGAAAGTGATCCATCATAGGCAAGCCCACAGCACGAAATCATAAATGAAGTTTGAAGAAATATAGTTGGCAAGGACTAACTCAGGGATGGTCAAGATGGATGACATATATTTTGCAAATGAATGGTTTATTTGCACTGACCGCTTGAACACATAATGACACCGCAGATGGTTTGGTGACAATTGACCCAAAACTAATACCCAAAAACTAGCTGAAGACTTTCAATATGGTTTGATTAACTGTTAGGCAAAGGATTTCCCAACCTAGGTGAAAAAAAAGTGTCATGTTCAAGAGTGGTTGAATGCTTTTCTGAGACACAAAGTATAACAAACAGGTTCATTTTTCTCTCTTTTCACCTACCATTTCTGGCAAGTACCTCTTTATTTTTGACAAGCTTGAGGAGGATAACATTTGCTCGGTTATAAGCTCATCCTTTGGATGAGTCCAACTTAGTTTAAAATTCGAATCCTAAGAAGGAGTGGTTCGTTCTTGTTTGAAATTGAACAGGTCCTTTACTGTTAAATTTTAACGAGTACTTTTCATAATTAGTCTCTCTGATTTGAAAAAGTAAAAAAGCGATCAACGACATGTCGTTTATTACCCGTATCGAACTTCAAATGACAAAAGTCCGGCAACCTTTTCATGTTTATATGGTCAAAAAAGAACTGTAAGTGGACTATCCTTTTAATTCTGTTTTAACGAGCTTAAAAAGAAAAACTCGGCAATCTTTTCATATTTTACGAGTCACAAAAGAGCTTAAAGAGGACTCATCCTAGAGGAACGAGTGGTATAAAGGGTAGAAACTGGTTCCGGCAATGGAGGAACTGCTCAAAACATGTAATGGCTAAGAGGTTGGCTAATAAAACCACTCATAGATGCGGTCCCTCAGGAAGGGTAAATAACCAAGTGAAAGCATATGATTAGCCAAAGAGATGGTAGCAATGTAATGAAAACAACCAAGGCTCATCTAGCAGAATTTAGCAGATAAAATTTGCAATCACGAGATGTAAAACGGGTATGGGTTCATTTTTACACAAGCTTGAACCATAGAGAACTCTGCTTGGATTCGATTTCATGTTTACACAACCTTGAAACGAAAAAATATGCTTGTTATAAGTTCGCATGCCCCCCAGCATAACGACACAAAATGAGGTACATCGTCGGCCAGATAAATCGTTCTTGTGGACAAGACCGATCTCCCTAGTATCAACTGATATCTTGCGACAAGCAGAACAAGCAAATCTACCTTTCTCTAAATATATTGCGATTTATAAATAAAAACTAAGAGTTGTTTTAGACCCTACCTTAAGTCCAACGCTAGTTTGTGGCAGCCCTGCTTCAACCGTTCGAATGAGTTTCCTTCTGAGAACCTGCAATCACAAACAAGCACACTCAAATAACACCTGCATAGCTAATATAATAAATCATGTTCATCATGGTGATCAATGAATCCATGAAATAAACCATAAAATATAGCTTATTGAGAAAAATAAACTTGATTGTATTAACTTTGAAAATAAGAAGAACTTTACAACCTTTGGTGCCTTGATGTTGTACAAGCTCCTCCCAGGGTCCAGACAAGAATCTCCTCTACTTTGACAACCCTCACACTCTTCCCAATGAGATCAAAAAAGGTATGTAATCTCTCCTCTCAAGCTCAATTAGGAAGACTAAATTCCAACAGCATTTACCCTCAAAAATATTCAGCTTTCAACCTCCTCAGTAACCAGCCCAATGCCTCATTTTATAGTGCAGAGGAAGGAAGTTACATGTCCACCTATGAAGGGATAGAGTCCTCCTTCAAAGGGATAAGCTCCTCACATCAAGGGGTTAGCTCCTTTAGTTATGGGATGCATGAACCTAAAAGGAGTGAACTTGCCACCTCAAGATTCCCTCTAGAAGCTTCCAGAAATAACCCAAAGTGAGTTTTTAAGAATCTACTTGCGCCTTTTTTACTTTTACAGAGGTCCGCACCCATTACACAGAAACACAGCGGGAAGGTCCGCAGGGGACAAGACCAGTAGGTGCGGGACTGTAGGTAATGCTAAGAAAAAGTGCGGAACCAGAGTTTTAGATATTTTCAAGGACTTTCTCTCATTTTCAAGGCTTGATATGAAGAGCTGAGGTTTAAGACTTGCATAGGAGGAAATTATGAGTGGTGATAGACTCACACTGACTGCAGAATGTCATGGTGACAATATTTTGTGTAACAGATTGCGCCCTAAAGTGCGAAATCTGTAATAGATGAGGATAGTATTTGTCATCTAAGAAGAATGAAGTACTTTATCATTTCGAGGATCATCCTGTGGAGAGCCTGGTTGGAACCTGTAAAAACATTCAATACAAAATATATATATGTGATCATATCATTGCTGAGGTAGGCATTCCCATACTCAAATCAAAACTGACTAGAAAACTAACTAAACTGCTCTGATATAGAATGATTCCGTAATACATCATAAGTATAGACATATGTAGACACAGTATGGGCACAACCATCTATTTATGAATAGTCCACTGTATAATGAATAACAAAATTCCTCGCAGCCTGGATGGTGGAAACTAGATCCAGGGTCTTGATTTCTACTTCCCGAAATAGTACGATTGTATCTATGTGAATGAATGTGTCAAAGTCAAACATGGTAGAAACCACTTGATTACCAGTCAATGGTGTAAACTGTTAACAAGTGTGAGAGAAACCACCAGCAATGTCAATGGCTCTCAAAGTACTCAGTACAATCCATGAAATGTGAATAGATGAGTTGATGTCGAACATGTCACAGAATCCTTTGATCGAAGGTCAATGATGCAACCTGTCGTCGAAGGCGAGAAACCTGCCCTTGAGGCATGCAGATTCCAAGGTACTGACGATTTCTAGATCATCTTTCTAGATAATGAGCTGAAGTCAATAGAAAGTGATCCGTCATAGGCAAGCCCACAACACGAAATCATAGATGAAGTTTGAAGAAATATATTTGGCAAGGACTAACTCAGGGATGGTCAAGATGGATGACAGATATTTTTCAGATGAATGGTTTATTTGCACTGACCTCTTCAACACATAACGACACTACAGATGGTTTGGTGACAATTGACCCAAAGCTAATGCCCAGAAACCGGCTGAAGACTTTCAATATGGTTTGATTAATTGTTAGGTAAAGTATTTCCCAACCCAGGTGAACAAAAATTGTCGTGTTCAAGAGTGGTTGAGTGCTTTTCTGAGATACAAAGTATAACAAACAGGTTCATTTTTCTCTATTTTCCCCGACCATTTCTGGCAGGTACCTCTTTATTTTTGACAAGCTTAAGTAGGATAAAATTTGCTTGGTTATAAGCTCATCCTTCGGATGATTCCAACTTAGTTTAAAATTCAAACCCTAAGAAGGAGTGGTTCTTTCCTGCTTGAAATTGAACAGGTCCTTTACTGTTAAATTTTAACGAGTCCAGTATAGGAGAAACTCAGCGTTTTTCAATTTTAGGGAGTCAAAAGAAAAACTTAAGAAAACTCCATGGTTGTCCTTTTTCATAAATTTGTGTCTCCCAAGCCCGAAAAAGTATAAAATAATACTTGATAGAACTGCTTGACCATTACGATCAAGGAGTACTTTTCAAAATTAGTGTCTCTGATCTGAAAAAGTAAAAAGCGATCAACGACACATCATTTTATTACCCGTGTCGAACTTGAAACGAGAAAAATCCGACAATATTTTCATGTTTATACATTTAAAAAAGAGTTGTAAGTGGACCGTCCTTTTAATTCCGTTTTAACGAGCTGAAAAAGAAAAACTCGTCAATCTTTTCATATTTTACGAGTCAAAAAAGAGCTTAAAGAGGACTCGTCCTAGAGGAATGAGTGGTATAAAGGGTAGCAAATGGTTCCGGCAATGGAGGAACTACTCAAAACATGTAATGGTTAAGAGGTTGGCTAATAAAACCACTCATAGATGCGGTCCCTCAGGAAGGGTAAACAACCAAGTGAAAGCATATGATCAGCCAAAGAGATGGTAGCAATGGAATGAAAACAACCAAGGCCCATCTACCATAATTTAGCAGATTAAAATGGCAATCACGAGATGTAAAACGGGTATGGGTTCATTTTTACACAAGCTTGAACAATAGAGAACTCTGCTTGGATTCGATTTCATGTTTACACAAGCTTGAAACGTAAAACTATGCTTGTTATAAGTTCGCATGCCCCCAGCATAACGACGCAAAACGAGGTACATCATCAGCCGGATAAATCGTTCTTGCGGACAAGAACGATCTCCCTAGTATCAATTGATATCTAGTGACAAGCAGAACAAGAAAATCTACCTTTCTCCAAATGTATTGCGATTTATAAATAAAAACTAAGAGGTGTTTCAGACCCTACCTTAAGTCCAACGCTAGTTTGTGGCAGCCATGCTTCGACTGACTGAATGAGTTTCCTTTTGAGAACCTACAATCACAAACAAGTACACATCAAATAACACCTGCATAGCTAATATAATAAATCATATTCATCATGGTGATCAAGGAATCCATGAAATAAACCATAAAACACAGCTTATTGAGAAAAATAAACTTGATTGTATTTACTTTGAAAATAAGAAGAACTTTACAAACTTTGGTGCCTTGATGTTGTACAAGCTCCTCCCAGGGTCCAGACAAGAATCTCCTCTACTTTGTCAAGCCTCACACTCTTCCCAATGAGATCAAAAAAGGTATGTAATCTCTCCTCTCAAGCTCAATTAGGAAGACTAAATTCCAACAGCATTTACCCTCAAAAATATTCAGCTCTCAACCTCCTCAGTAACCAACCCAATGCCTCATTTTATAGTGCAGAGGAAGGAAGTTACAGGTCCACCTATGAAGGGATAGAATCCTCCTTCAAAGGGATAAGCTCCTCACGTCAAGGGGTTAGCTCCTTTAGTTATGGGATGCATGAACCTCAAAGGAGTGAACTTGCCACCTCAAGATTCCCTCTAGAAGCTTCCAAAAATAACCCAAAGTGAGTTTTTAAGAATGTACTTGCGCCTTTTTGACTTTTACAGGGGTCCACACCCATTACACAGAAACAGAGTGGGCAGGTCCACACGGGACATGACCAGTAGGTGCAGGACCGTAGGTAATGCTAAGAGAAAGTGCAGAACCAGAGTTTTAGAGATTTTCAAGGACTTTCTCTCATTTTCAAGGCTTGACATGAAGAGCTGAGGTTTAAGACTTGCATAGGAGGAAAGTATGAGTGGTGATAAACTCACACTGACTGCAGAATGTCATGGTGACAATATGTTGTGTAACAAATTGCCCCCTAAAGTGCGAAGTCTGTAATAGATGAGGATAGTATTTGTCATCTAAGAAGAGTGAAGTACTTTATCAATTCGAGGATCATCCTGTGGAGAGCCTGGTTGGAACCTATAAAAACATTCAATACAAAATATATATATGTGATCATATCATCGTTGAGGTAGGCATTCCCATACTCAGATCAAAACTGACTAGAAAACTAACTAAACTACTCTGATATAGGAATGACTCCGTAATACATCATAAGTATAGACATATGTAGACACAGTATGGGCGCAGCCATCTGTTTATGAATAGTCCATTGTATAATGAATAACAAACTTCCTCGCAGCCTGGATGGTGGAAACTAGATCCAAGGTCTTGATTTCTACTTCCCGAAATAGTACGATTCTATCCATGTGAATGAATGTATCGAAGTCGAACATGGTAGAAACCACTTGATTACCAATCAATGATGTAAACTGTTAACAAGTGTGAGGGAAACCACCAGTAATGTCAATTGCTCTCAATGTACTCAGTACAATCCATGAAATGTGAATATATGAGTTGATGTTGAACATGTCACGAAATCCTTTGATCGAAGGTCAATGATGCATCCTGTCGTCGAGTGTGAGAAACATGCCATTGAGGCATGTATATTCCAAGGTACTGATGATTTCTAGATCATCTTTCTAGATAATGAGCTGAAGTCAATAGAAAGTGATCCATCAATGGCAAGCCCACAACACGAAATCATAGATCAAGTTTGAAGAAATATATTTGGCAAGTACTAACTCAGGGATGGTCAAGATGGATGACAGATATTTTTCAGATCAATGGTTTATTTGCACTGACCTCCTGAACACATAACGACACTGCAGATGGTTTGGTGACAATTTACCCAAAGCTAATACCCAGAAACCAGCTGAAGACTTTCAATATGGTTTGATTAACTGTTAGGAAAAGGATTTCCCAACCCAGGTGAACAAAAAGTGTCATGTTCAAGATTGGTTGAATTCTTTTCTGAGACACAAAGTATAACAAACAGGTTTATTTTTCTCTCTTTCCCCCACCATTTTTGGCAAGTACCTCTTTATTTTTGACAAGCTTGAGGACGATAACATTTGCTTGGTTATAAGCTCATCCTTCGGATGAGTCCAACTTAGTTTAAAATTCAAACCCTAAGAAGGAGTGGTTCGTTCATGTTTGAAATTGAATAGGTCCTTTACTGTTAAATTTTAACGAGTCCAGTATAAGAGAAACTCGGCATTTTTCAATTTTAGGGAGTCAAAAGAAAAACTCCATGGTTGTCCTTTTTCGTAAATTTGTGTCTCCCAAGCCCGAAAAAGTATAAAATAATACTTGAGAGAACCGCTTGAACATGACGATCAAGGATTACTTTTCATAATTAGTGTCTCTGATATGAAAAAGTAAAAAAGCGACCAAGGACATGTCATTTTATTACCCGTATCGAACTTGAAACAACAAAAGTTCGACAATCTTTTCATGTTTATACGATCAGAAAAGAGTTGTAAGTGGACCGTCCTTTTAATTCTGTTTTAACGAGCTTAGAAAGAAAAACTCAACATTCTTTTCATATTTTACGAGTCAGAAAAGAGCTTAAAGAGGACTCATCCTAGAGGAACGAGTGGTATAAAGGGTAGCAACTGGTTCCGGCAATGGAGGAACTGTTCAAAACATGTAATGGTTAAGAGGTTGGCTAATAAAACCACTCATAGATGCTGTCCCTCAGGAAGGGTAAACAACCAAGTGAAATCATATGAGCAACCAAAGAGATGGTAGCAATGGAATGAAAACAACCAAGACTCAACTAGCAGAATTTAGCGGATAAAAACGGAAATCACAAGATGTAAAACGGGTATGGGTTCATTTTTACACAAGCTTGAACCATAGAGAACTCTGCTTGGAATCGGTTTCATGTTTACACAAGCTTGAAATGAAAAACTATGCTTGTTATAAATTCGCATGCCCCCAGCATAACGACGCAAAACGAGGTACATCGTCAGCCGGATAAATCGTTCTTGCGGACAAGACCGATCTCCCTAGTATCAACTGATATCTAGCGACAAGCAGAACAAGAAAATATACCTTTCTCTAAATATATTGCGATTTATAAATAAAAACTAAGAGGTGTTTTATACCCTACCTTAAATCCAACGCTAGTTTGTGGCAGCCACGCTTCGACCGTCCAATGAGTTTTCTGTGGGTCTGGGTCAAGGATCAAATAACTATGCCGAAATGTCTGCATTACGTCTCCTCATGTGCTGGGCTTTAAAAAAGAATATCTTGTCCATTCAAATCTTTGGATACTCCATGAACGCTGTCAAATGGGTTAATGGCAAATCCATGTGTCAAAACCAGATCTTGAAGACTATCCTTGATGATATAGTTTCTCTAAAATCTCATTTTAACAACTGTTCTATTTGCCATATTTACAGAGAACACAATGCATCAGCAGACCAGCTTTCAAAAAATGGCCTTCAGCAAGTGACGGGGAGTTGGTCTATAGAAGAAACATGTCAGGGGCAGATTAACACATCACAGCTGCCTCCTTTTGCTCCACCTCTTTGATGGTTTTCTCCAAATACATATTACAGCTGAAACACGTTTCTACTTTATGGTCATCTTCTTCCATGGTGTCGTTTTCAGGAGGGCCGCGTTCTTTCTATCATTCACACAGTTATGCTGAAACTGTCTTTATATTTCCTGCATCCTGTACATTCGTAAAAAGTTTACATGTTATACGTGGCTGTTTATATGCTTATATGAAGGAGGCCACATAGTCCTTTTTAAATGGATCATGAAGAAGTTATATTTGTGGATCCAGAGAACCAGAACAGATAAATATGCTTTCTAGCGACAGTTCAGATCCTCTGAAGGCGTTTTCTTTTGGTTTTGTCATGTGGAGGTTGACAATGGGTCCCTCTTCTCTCTGTACACAGTTCTAAAATAGGGAATAGTCCTATCAGTTTGGATACCGCTTCTTGGTGGTTTGATGATGATTAACCGAAAAATGTAACTTTTTATACCATTAATAAAAAGTTTTGTTTTTTTTCTCCGGAAAAAAAAATAATAAATCATATTCATCATGGTGATCAAGGAATCCATGAAATAAACCATAAAACAGAGCTTATTGAGAAAAATAAACTTCATTAATTAACTTTGAAAATAAGAAGAAATTTACAACCTTTGGTGCCTTGATGTTATACAAGCTCCTCCCACGGTCCAGACAAGAATCTCCTCTACTTTGACAAGCCTCACACTCTTCCCAATGAGATCAAAAAAGGTATGTAATCTCTCCTCTCAAGCTCAATTAGGAAGACTAAATTCCAATAGCGTTTACCCTCAAAAATATTCAGCTTTCAACCTCCTCAGTAACCAGCCCAATGCCTCATTTTATAGTGCAGAGGAAGGAAGTTACAGGTCCACCTATGAAGGGATAGAGTCCTCCTTCAAAGGGATAAGCTCCTCACATCAAGGGGTTAGCTCCTTTAGTTATGGGATGCATGAACCTCAAAGGAGTGAACTTGCCACCTCAAGATTCCCTCTAGAAGCTTCCAGAAATAACCCAAAGTGAGTTTTTAAGAATGTACTCGCGCCCTTTTTACTTTTACAGGGGTCCACACCCATTGCATAGAAACACAGCGGGCAGGTCTGCAGGGGACATGACCAGTAGGTGCAGGACCGCAGGTAATGCTAAGAGAAAGTGTGGAACCAGATTTTTAGATATTTTCAAGGGCTTTCTCTCATTTTCAAGGCTTGACATGAAGAGCTGAGGTTTAAGACTTGCATAGGAGGAAATTATGAGTGGTGATAAACTCACACTAACTACAGAATGTCATGGTGACAATATTTTGTGTAATAGATTTCCCCCTAAAGTGCGAAGTCTGTAATAGATGAGGATAGTATTTTTCATCTAAGAAGAGTGAAGTACTTTATCATTTCGAGGATCATCCTGTGGCGAGCCTGGTTGGAACCTGTAAAAACATTCAATACAAAATATATATATGTGATCATATCATCGCTGAGGTAGGTATTCCCATTCTCAGATCAAAACTGACTAGAAAACTAACTAAACTGCTCTGATATAGGAATTATTCTGTAATACATCATAAGTATAGACATATGTAGACACAGTATGGGCGCAGCCATCTGTTTATGAATAGGCCACTGTATAATGAATAACAAAATTCCTCACAGCCTGGATGGTGGAAACTAGATCCAGGGTCTTGATTTCTACTTCCCGAAAGAGTACGATTCTATCAATGTGAATGAATGTGTCGAAGTCAAACATGGTAGAAACCACTTGATTACCAGTCAATGATGTAAACTGTTAACCTGTGTGAGAGAAACAACCAGTAATGTCAATGGCTCTAAAAGTACTCAGTACAATCCATGAAATGTGAATAGATGAGTTGATGTCGAACATGTCACGGAATCCTTTGATTGAAGGTCAATGATGCAACCTATCGTCGAAGGTGAGAAACCTGCCATTGAGGCATGCAGATTCCAAGGTACTGACAGTTTCTAGATCATCTTTCTAGATAATGAGCTGAAGTCGATAGAAAGCGATCCGTCGTAGGCAAGCCCACAACACGAAATCATAAATCAAGTTTGAAGAAATATATTTGGCAAGGACTAACTCAGGGATGGTCAAGATGGATGACAGATATTTTGCAGATGAATGGTTTATTTGCACTGACCTCTTGAACACATAACGACACTGCAGATGGTTTGGTGAAAATTGACCCAAAGCTAATACCCAGATTCTGGCTAAAGACTTTCAATATGGTTTGATTAACTGTTAGGCAAAGGATTTCCCAACCCAGGTGAACAAAAAGTGTCGTGTTCAAGAGTGGTTGAATGCTTTTCTGAGACACAAAGTATAACAAACAGGTTCATTTTTCTCTCTTTTCCTCCACCATTTCATTCAAGTACCTCTTTATTTTTGACAAGCTTGAGGAGGATAAAATTTGCTTGGTTATAAGCTCATCCTTCGGATGAGTCCAACTTAGTTTAAAATTCAAACCCTAAGAAGGAGTGGTTCCTTCCTGTTTGAAATTGAATAGATCCTTTACTGTTAAATTTTAACGATTCCAGTATAGGAGAAAATCGGCGTATTTCAAATTTAGGGAGTCAGAAAAAAACTTAAGAAAACTCCATGGTTGTCCTTTTTCATAAATTTGTGTCTCCCAAGCCCGAAAAATTATAAAATAATACTTGAGAGAACCGCTTGACCATTACGATCAAGGAGTACTTTTCATAATTAGTGTCTCTGATCTAAAAAAGTAAAAAAGCAATCAATGACACGTCGTTTTATTACCCGTATTGAACTTGAAACGACAAAAGTCTGGAAATCTTTTCATGTTTATACGTTCAGAAAAGAGTTGTAAGTGGACCATCCTTTTAATTATGTTTTAACAAGATTAAAAAGAAAAACTTGGCAATCTTTTCATAGTTTACAAGTCAGAAAAGAGCTTAAAGAGGACTCATCCTAGAGGAATGAGTGGTATAAAGGGTAGCAACTGGTTCCGGCAATGGAGGAACTGCTCAAAACACGTAATGGTTAAGAGGTTGGCTAATAAAACCACTCATATATGTGGTCCTTCAAGAAGGGTAAACAACCAAGTGAAAGCATATGATCAGCCAAAGAGATGGTAGCAATGGAATGAAAACAACCAAGGCTCATCTAGCAGAATTTAGCGGATAAAAATGGAAATCTCGAGATGTAAAATGGGTATGGGTTCATTTTTACACAAGCTTGGACCATAGAGAACTCTGCTTGGATTTAGTTTCATGTTTACACAAGCTTGAAACAAAAAACTATTCTTGTTATAAGTTCGCATGCCCCCATCATAACGACGCAAAACGAGGTACATCGTCGGCCGGATAAATCGTCCTTGCAGACAAGACAGATCTCCCTAGTATCAATTGATATCTAGCGACAAGCAGAACAAGTAAATCTACCTTTCTCTAAATATATTGCGATTTATAAATAAAAACTAAGAGGTGTTTTAGACCCTACCTTAAGTCCAACGCTAGTTTGTGGCAACCATGCTTCGACTGTCCGAATGAGTTTCGTTTTGAGAACCTGCAATCAAAAACAAGCACACATCAAACAACACCTGCATAGCTAATATAATAAATCATATTCATCATGGTGATCAAGTAATCCATGAAATAAACCATAGAACACAGCTTATTGAGAAAAATAAACTTGATTGTATTAACTTTGAAAATAAGATGAACTTTACAACCTTTGGTGCCTTGATGTTGTACAAGCTCCTCCCAGGGTCTAGACAATAATCTCCACTACTTTGACAACCCTCACACTCTTCCCAATGAGATCAAAAAAGGTATGTAATCTCTCCTCTCAAGCTCAATTAGGAAGACTAAATTCAAACAACATTTACCCTCAAAAAATATTCAGCTTTCAACCTCCTCAGTAACCAGCCCAATGCCTCATTTTATAGTGCAGAGGAAGGAAGTTACAGGTCCACCTATGAAGGGATAGAGTCCTCCTTCAAAGGGATAAGCTCCTCACATCAAGGGGTTAGCTCCTTTAGTTATGGGATGTATGAACCTCAAAGGAGAAAACTTGCCACCTCAAGATTCCCTCTAGAAGCTTCCAGAAATAACCCAAAGGGAGTTTTTAAGAATGTACGTGCGCCTTTTTGAATTTTACAGGGTTCCGCACCCATTACACAGAAACAAAGTGGGCAGGTCCATAGGGGAAATGACCAGTAGATGCGGAACCGCAAGTAATGCTAAGAGAAAGTGCGGAACCAGAGTTTTAGCTATTTTCAAGGACTTTCTCTCATTTTCAAGGCTTGACATGAAGAGCTGAGGTTTAAGACTTGCATAGGAGGAAAGTATGAGTGGTGATAGACTCACACTGACTGCAGAATGTCATGGTGACAATATTTTGTGTAACAGATTGCCCCCTAAAGTGCGAAGTCTGTAATAGATGAGGATAGTATTTGTCATATAAGAAGAGTGAAGTACTTTATCATTTCGAGGATCATCTTGTGGAGAGCCTAGTTGGAACCTGTAAAAACATTCAATACAAAATATATATATGTGATCATATCATCGCTGAGGTAGGAATTCCCATACTCAGATCAAAACTGACTAGAAAACTAACTAGACTGCTCTGATATAGGAATGATTCCGTAATACATCATAAGTATAGACATATCTAGACACAGTATGGGCGCAGCCATCTGTTTATGAATAGTCCATTGTATAATGAATAACAAAATTCCTCGCAGCCTAGATGGTGGAAACTAGATCCAGGGTCTTGATTTCTACTTCCCGAAATAGTACGATTGTATCCATGTGAATGAATGTGTCGAAGTCAAACATGGTAGAAACCACTTGATTACCAGTCAATGATGTAAATTGTTAACAAGTGTGAGAGAAACCACCAGTAATGTCAATGGCTCTCAAAGTACTCAGTACAATCCATGAAATGTGAATAGATGAGTTGATGTCGAACATGTCACGGGATCCTTTGATCGAAGGTCAATGATGCAACCTGTCGTCGAAGGTGAGAAACCTACCATTGAGGCATGCAGATTCCAAGGTACTGACAATTTCTAGATCATCTTTCTAGATGATGAGCTGAAGTCGATAGAAAGTGATCCATCATAGGCAAGCCCACAACACAAAATCATAGATCAAGTTTGAAGAAATATATTTGGCAAGGACTAACTCAGGGATGGTCAAGATTGATGACAGATATTTTGCAGATGAATGTTTTATTTGCACTGACCTCTTGAACACATAACGACACTGCAGATGGTTTGGTGACAATTGACCCAAAGCTAATACCCAGAAATCGGCTGAAGACTTTCAATATGGTTTGATTAACTGTTAGGCAAAGGATTTCCCAACCCAGGTGAACAAAAAGTGTCGTGTTCAATAGTGGTTGAATGCTTTTCTAAGACACAAAGTATAACAAACAGGTTCATTTTTCTCTCTTTTCCCCCACCATTTTTGGCAAGTACCTCTTTATTTTTGACAAGCTTGAGGAGGATAACACTTTCTTGGTTATAAGCTCATCCTTCGGATGAGTCCAACTTAGTTTAAAATTCGAACCCTAAGGAGTGGTTCGTTCCTGTTTGAAATTGAACAGGTCCTTTACGGTTAAATTTTAACGAGTCCAGTATAGGAGAAACTCGGCGTTTTTCAATTTTATGGAGTAGAAGAAAAACTTAAGAAAACTCCATGGTTGTCCTTTTTCATAAATTTGTGTCTCCCAAGCCCGAAAAAGTATAAAATAATACATGAGAGAACTGCTTGACCATTACGATCAATGAGTACTTTTCATAATTAGTGTCTCTGATCAGAAAAAGTAAAAAAGTGATCAACGAAACATTGTTTTATTACTCGTATCAAACTTGAAACGACAAAAGTCCGGCAATATTTTCATGTTTATACGGTCAGAAAAGAGCTGTAAGTGGACCGTCCTTTTAATTCAGCTTTAACGAGCTTAAAAAGAAAAACTTGGCAATCTTTTCATATTTTATGAGTCAGAAAAGAGCTTAAAGAGGACTCGTCCTAGAGGAACGACTGGTATAAAGGGTAGTAACTGGTTCCGGCAATGGAGGAACTGCTCAAAACATGTAATGGTTAAGAGGTTAGCTAATAAAACCACTCATAGATGCGGTCCTTCATGAAGGGTAAACAACCAAGTGAAAGCATATGATTAACCAAAGAGATGGTAGCAATGGAATGAAGACAACCAAGGCTCATCTAGCATAATTTAGCGGATAAAAATGGAAATCACGAGATGTAAAATGGGTATGGGTTCATTTTTACACAAGCTTGAACCATAGAGAACTCTACTTGGATTTGGTTTCATGTTTACACAAGCTTGAAACGAAAAACTATGCTTGTTATAAGTTTGCATGCCCCCAACATAACGATGCAAAACGAGGTACATGCCCCCCCAAGCTTCATTGCATTCAACCAGGTGGATGGAATGAAGGTTCACTTTCGAAATCTTGGAAAGACTCGAGGGAGTTGTTTCATTTTTTAGTGAGGTTGAAACAGGAAAAGAAGCATCCTCAAAACCCTTGTTTCATTTTTTAGAACGAGCATGACACAATACAAGGAACTATGCTCTAAAATCCTTGATTCATTTTTTAACGAGCTTGACACAAGACAAGGAACTATGCTCTAAAATCCTTGATTCGTTTTTTAACGATCTTGACACAAGACAAGGAACTATGCTCGAGACTCTTTGTTTAATTTTTTAACGAGCTTGACACAATACCAAGAACTATGCTCATGTCTACTCTCTACAATCTACCTATATAACCTACTGATTCATTTTTTTTTAATGAGGTTGACACAGGAAAAGAACTGTCCTCATACCTGATTCATTTTTTAACGAGGTTGACTCAGTAACAGGAATTATCCTCTGACCAACTGATTCATTTTTTAACGAGGTTGACACGGGAAAAGAACTGTCCTCATACTCACTGATTCATTTTTTAATGAGGTCGACACAGTAAAAGGAACTTTCCTCGAACTCACTGATTCATTTTTTAACTAGGTTGACACAGGAAAAGAACTGTCCTCACGGAAACTTGTTTCATTTTTTAACGAGGTTGGCACAGGAACAAACTATCCTCGCACTCATTGATCATGGCTTCCAACTGGAAGAAAGACATGTCAATGGACACAGCTTGATCATTGCTTCCAAGAGGTCTTCATCAGAAGGAAGAATAGTTCTTTGGAAGGAACACATGTCAAGGGACTCAAAAGGGATAAGAGCATCACGTTCAAGTAATTCCATAGAGTTTTCCATGTCAATTACCGGATCTAAATCAAAGGAATATGAGCAAATAGTGAGAGGCTCACTTACATTGGTAACTAAAAACATGGGACCAGTTGCCACATAATTAACCCGTGGAGGGGTAGATACCTCTTTAGAATCAGGAACATTTAGGGGTGTCAAATTATTGGTAGTTGAAACAAGACTAGGGAACGAAATCTGGTCTACAGTCACAATATTTCCATAGTGAGGGAAAGACATCACGCGAAAGAGTGTCGATACGACAGCTTTCATTGCATAAACATAGTCTCGCCCAAGGAGTAAATTGAAATCCAAGGGACCTCGAACTACCATAAGATCAATACAGACAGTTTTACCTTCCAAGGTAATAGCAAACTTAGGAAGGATCCCTTAAGGTTCACTAATGGTTCTGATAAAATCTTTCAGATTCTGCGTAATAGGCACAAGCTGAGGGGAACCCAAAGCTTTCCAAGCAGTTGAGGATAAAATACTAATAGAAGCACCTTCATCTACCTGTGTGCGGTGTATGTCCCTACCACAAGCCTTGAAAATGATTTGGAAAGGGATGGATGAAGGAATACGAGGTTCTGTCAGTCTATTCCAATCAAAGGAAAAGACCTCAGTACTTAGAGGGGGTTCTGTAGAAACAGGTGAAATGCCCCCCGACATAGAAGAATCTGATGTAACAAGAAGAACCTGAGCGGTATGAAGTTCAGTCTCTAAAGGGAGAGTGGGATCGACTGAATGTGAAACTGGATCGACCACTTGATCAACTAATGGATTATCAACCTGAGTGATATGAGTTTAACTCTCCAATGGAAGAGTGGGATCAACTGTACTTGAAACTAGATCAATCACTCCATCAGTTGATGGTAGGTTGGGAGAAAGTTTACGGTAACTAGTTGGAAATTCTAGCTGTGGAACAGTAAGGTTTTCCAACAATTTTGAGGCTTCATCCATGTGAGGGCAAATGTGAGTTTGATGACTCCCTTTTCATAACTTACAAGAAAACCTAACTTTACCCTTTTTCCCAGGAACCTGACTATCACTAGTTGATGGATCAATGGAAAGTTGATGAAATTTTTCTGACCATACTTCCAAGACCTTTGGAATACCAGGATAATTGATAAGGAAGTTGTCACCCTTACAAAGCCTGCAAGGGTATTTGGGTTTACAATGCATGTTGGAGGTTTCCTCAACACAACTAACACTTACAGCCATGGTTGGTTGGTTGACTTCTTTCTTATCTTGCTTCTTCTTCTTCTTCTTCTTCCCTTTCTTCTTCTTCTTAGCCACCTAGTTACTAGCGTCAAGGCTTTTACCAAGCGAAGAGGAAGAAATGGAGGAAGAAATATTAGGCGAAGAAGGTAAAGGGTCAACAGAAGGTTGGTGATGTTGAGATGGTGAACTCTGTTGAGGTGAAGCATTTGGTTGAGGTGGAACAATTGGAGTATTTGGGGCCAACGAAGTTGAAAATAACCATATCGGTAAACCTATTGTAAATCTAGGTAATGACAAAGTAGCCATATAAGGAGGATCAACATTTCCAAAGCAAGGAAAAGTACTAGGATTCTCGTTAAGAGGGGTTCCTTGGTTGGTAAATTCCGGAACAGTTGCCATTATATTCAACTTCAGTGAATTTTATTAACAATTTAAAACTAAAATTAACAATTCACAATTCACACCTAACAATTAAAATTCACAATTCACACCTATGGTCTCTAAAAAAAAAACAAACAAAATAACACGCACTATCAAATCTAGGAGTCAAACCACACACAAACAGTAACTTCCCGTACTAAAAACACTAGTTGGTGATGAAATCCAACTTAGTAGAGATTTAATACAGAAAGGGCGGTTGGAACAGTTGCCTTGACAACCTGCTTAACGAAATAGGTCGGAACAAGTTTGTTCACAAAACCATCTCAAGTGAAGAGAACCCCCCCAGAGAGTCCAAGTGAGTCTATTCGACGTCTGCTCCAGGTACAGTGGGATCTTCCCTCCACTGTCACCTTAGGAAAGAATCCTATAGATTATGGCCACTAAGGTTACCAACAGAAAAAAATATACTTGGGGGAACAGTCTACGATTCAATACACACGCAAGGGCAGAGTAACAAAGCTCAATCCCCTTGAAGGCTCCTTGACATAATCCAAGGTTTACCAACAAGTGACCCCAGGCTCCTCAACAATGCTCAATCCGAGGTTTACTGTTTTTAATACGTGTATATCTGCTATCGTTCCCAATGAGGAAGGATTGATTACCTCACTGGTTCATATATGCTATCGTGCTTGACTCCTTTAGGAGGAGCTTCCCAGAGCATACATGCAACAATTGGAATTTTTCCTACCACGAGATCGACTACTTATTTGTTTTACTGTCTTGGAGAGTTAAATAAAACCTATTCCAAGACACTAGCCTAAGCTAGATTGGTGGAAAGAGCCCTAAAAATGTAAAAATTACTAGATGAATTTTAATTAAGCACTGTGTTATTTAGACTGTTATTAATCAAAAGGGTAAATGGATATGAAACCAATGGTGTTATGACCCGACCCAAAACTGAATGCAATCGAATATGATAATGTAATCTTTTCAATTGGATGAATCCTAGCTAAAGTAAGGAGAGAGTTTCCATTCACTTCCAACAATGCAAAAAATTGATCACTAAGAGAAAATATAACAAATTCTCTAATGCACTAACTTCATCAAGAAAAATTAATGCAAATCAATTCCAAAACAGTTTTTTTATTTTTATTTTTTGTGTTAAAAACAAGCATAAAAATATGTAAATTCAAATCAAAGAAAACTGATCTAAATCTACGATTGATTTTTCAGAATGTAAACTATGCAATTGTAATCTATGCACAATTCACTTGAAAAGTATGCAAATGTAATCTATGCACATGTTTCATTCATATTCTGAAAATGAGAATTCTAATTATGCAATGTGATCTATGCAAGAGAATTCTCAAACACAAGATGACTTTAATGTAATCTAAGAACCAATCAAGTGCAAGTCAAGAAAATTAGGTGAGAGTTCCAAAGATCAAAAAATAAAAACACTCAAAGGCGATTAACACTCATACACTAAAACAAAAGCAAAAAGATGCAAAATTGTGAAAAGACTAAGACAAACCTCCAAGTAATGACCAAAGGAAATTACATTAAGAATTTCTCAAAAAAGAGACTCAAAACACCCAATTAAATTAATGGAGATTGATGAGATGAAGAATTTGCTAAAAGAAACTCATAAACAAGGCGTTTTGATAGAACACATGTAGATCTGGGTAGACACTAAAAGTCGAAAATAAAAACTAAACTCAACTGGAAGAAAACAATTTAGGTTTTTCAAAAATTTTAACAAGGTCCACAGGCTTCCAATAGAACCAGATGCGGTACCGTTATGTGCACTAAAGGAAAAGTGCGGGGATGTCTATACTATCTTGTAAAAAGAAAGTGCGGTCCTCTTCAAAATTTCGGAAAAAACAAAAAATACTCCAGATCCTAAAAACTACCCAATCCCACACACATCAAGAAAAAACCAGAAACAAGAAAAAGTTTCTCAAGTCAAAGTAAAAGGAAAGGCAAAAAACCAAAATTCAAGCTCCCCAGTGGAGTCGCCAATTTGTCAGCCGGATAAATTGTTCTTGTAGACAAGACCGATCTCCCTAGTATCAACTGATATCTAGCGACAAGCAGAACAAGAAAATCTACCTTTCTCTAAATATATTGTGATTTACAAATAAAAACTAAGAGGTGTTTTAGACCCTACCTTAAGTCCAACGCTAGTTTGTGGCAAGCACACTTCGACCGTCCAAATGAGTTTCCTTTTGAGAACCTGCAATCACAAACAAGCACACATCAAATAACACCTGCATAGCTAATATAATAAATCATACTCATCATGGTGATCAAGGAATCCATGAAATAAACCATAAAACACATCTTATTGAGAAAAATAAACTTGATTGTATTAACTTTGAAAATAAGAAGAACTTTACAACCTTTGATGCCTTGATGTTGTACAAGCTCCTCCCAGGGTCCAGACAAGAATATCCTCTACTTTTAAAAGCCTCACACTCTTCCCAATGAGATCAAAAAAGGTATGTAATCTCTCCTCTCAATCTCAATTAGGAAGACTAAATTCCAACAGCATTTACCCTCAAAAATATTCAGCTTTCAACCTCCTCAGTAACCATCCCAATGCCTCATTTTATAGTGCAGAGGAAGGAAGTTACAGGTCCACCTATGAAGGGATAGAGTTCTGCTTCAAAGGGATAAGCTCCTCACATCAAGGGGTTAGCTCCTTTAGTTATGGGATGCATGAACCTCAAAGGAGCAAACTTGCCACCTCAAGATTCCCTCTAGAAGCTTCCAGAAATAACCCAAAGTGAGTTTGTAAGAATGTACTTGCGCCTTTTTTACTTTTATAGGGGTTTGCACCCATTACACAAAAACAGAGCGGGCAGGTCCGCAGGGAACATGACCAGTAGGTGCGGGACCGCAGGTAATGCTAAGAGAAAGTGCGGAACCAAAGTTTTAGAGATTTTCAAGGACTTTCTCTCATTTTCAAGGCTTGACATGAAGAGCTGAGGTTTAAGACTTGCATAGGAGGAAAGTATGAGTGGTGATAGACTCACACTAACTGCATAATGTCATGGTGACAATATTTTGTGTAACATGGATGATATCCATAAAGTGCCATAAATGGGGTCATTTTTGTTGCAGTATGGAAGGAAGTGTTATACCACCATTCAGCCAAAGGCAACGATTTGACCAATTGTGTTTGTTTATCAGATACAAAGCAACGAAGATATCCTTCCAAACATTTGTTTACTATCTCAATTTACCCATCATATTGAGGATGATAAAATGATCTATGAGCTAACTAAGTACCAAGACAAGAAAATAATTATGTCCAAAAAATTCCAGTTAAAATGGGATCTCTGTCACTTACAATAATATTTGGGTTTCCATGTAGCTTTTGAATTGTTTCCATAAATGCAGTAGAAACTGTACTCGCTTTAAATGGATGAGATAATGCAAAAAAGTGTTCTTTGTAAGTCTTTCAACTACCACCATGATAGCACTCTTTCCTTCGGACTTGGGTAAACCTATGATAAAATCCATTGAAACCTCCTCCCATCGTTGGCTTGGAATTGATAAAGGTTGTAATGGACCTAGGGTCTTAAGTGTTTCAACTTTATTTTGTTGGCAAACCAAACATTCTGCCACAAACTTTTGAATATTTGATTTAAGGTCATCCAAAAAAAAAATATTTCTTAACCCTATGGTAGGTTTTTAGAAATCCTGAGTTCCCTCCTAAGGGAGAGGTGTGCAATTCCCTAAGACTCTTTTGTTTGAGTTGGGAATTCTGACATAGGTGTAACCAATCCTTGTACCATAAGGAATCATTTTTCCAACTAAATGTATCATATGTATTTGGATCTTCTTGTATCTTTTGAATGAGTGCCCACACTTCCTCATCATTCTTCCTTCCATCCCTTGCTTCGTTTATCCAATCTAGTTGGGTAATAGAAATGGTGCAAAGAAATGCTTCCACATCCTCATCCTTTCTTGAGAGTGCATCTGCCACAACATTTTGCTTCCCTTTTTTGTAGATGATTTAAAAGTCATAGCCCAACATCTTTGTGACCCATTTTTGCTTCTCTTCTAAAGATAATCTTTGTTCTAAAAAGTATTTAAGACTATCATGATCTTTTTTCACCTTGAAGTGTCTTCCCATTAGGTAGGGTCCCCATTTCTTAAGTGCATGTAGTATTGCCAGCATTTCCTTCTCATAAATAGCTTTTTGTAAATACTTTCCTTTGATTAGACGACTTTCGAAAGCAATGGGTCTTTCTTCTTGCATTAAAACAACACCAATCCCATTTCCTGAGGCATCACATTCCACAATAAACGTTTTTGTGAAGTCTGGTGTAGCTAAGACTAGTGCTTGGCACATTGCCTCTTTAAGATGTTCAAAGGCCTTTGTTGCTTCTTGAGTCCATGAGAATGCATCTTTCTTCAATAATGTTGTTAGAGGTGCTACTATTCTCCCATAATTCTTAACAAACTTGCGATAATACCCTATCAACCCGAGAAATCCTTGTAGATGCTTTATGGATGTGGGGATTTTCCATTCCTTAATGGTTTTAATTTTGCTAGGGTCTACCTTAACACCTTCATGAGATACAATATGACACAGATATTCCACTTCTTGTACTCCAAAGAAACATTTGGAGGTTTTTGCATATAATTGCTTCTCCTCCAATAGTTTGAGCACCATGTCAACATATTGGACATGATCCTTCCAAGAATTGTTGTAGATTAATGTATCATCAAAAAATACTAACACAAATTTTCTAAGGGTTTGAAAATGGAATTCATCAAACCTTGAAATGTAGAAGGTGCATTAGTAAGGCCAAAAGGCATGACCAAAAATTCATAATGACCCTCATGAGTTCTAAATGTTGTTTTTGGAATTTCTTCAGTCTTCATTCTGATTTGATGATATCCTGAATGAAGATCCAACTTGGTGAAGTAAATTGATCCATGCAATTCATCCAATAATTCATCAATGACAGGAATGGGAAATTTATCTTTAATAGTGATCTTGTTGAGCTCCCTATAAACTGGACACATGCGCCATGATCCATCCTTCTTGTGAACATATACTACTGGAGCAGAGAAAGAACTTTGACTAGGTTGAATTATACCAGCCTCTAGCATTTCTACAACCATACGTTCAATTTCACTCTTTTGGACATAGGGATATTTGTAAGGCCTGATGTTTGGAGGAACACTTCCTGGAATCAAATTTATAGCATGATCCTGATCACGAATAGGTGGGATGCCTTTGGGAGTCTCAAATACCTTGGAATGATTGTCCAAGACTTTTTGGAGATCTGGAGAAATGGATTATTTCGATGTGGGAACCTCTAGTGAACATAATTTCACAATTATACCTCGTTGTTGTTTCTTTAGAATCTTTGTCATTCCGTTAGAGCTGATTATCTTTCCCAGTTTCCCTGAGATACCCCTTAATTCAACTTCCTTTCCTTTTGCAGATAATTTCATGAAAATTTCTAGAAAATTAAAAGCTATTGTACCCAAGGATTGTAGCCATTAGACTCCTATTACAACATCAGCACCACCCATTGGAATGGAAAGAATTGGGCTATTCAATACATATTCTCCCATGGATAGCTTGATATTATGGCACTTTCCTGAGCAATTTATGGTTCCTCCACTTGCAATCATCACTTGACACTCTAGTGTTGGATATAGGAAGCAATTCAATTCCTTGGCTATCTTACAATGAACAAAATTATGGGTACTTCCCGAATCAATCAAAATTATTACCTTTTTCTTCTTGATATGCCCTTCTATCTTGATAGTTTGAGGAGTGGTAATTCCAGCCAATGCATTACAAGATATGGTCGGATTCATTTCTTCTTTTTCTAGGGTTTGTTCCTGGTGTATATCCTCTTCTTTTGACATTTCTTGTTCTTTTTCTTCCTCCTCTTCACAATCTATGTAAAATAATTTCTTCTCGACACACTTATGACCTTTAGTGTATTTGCTATCACAACTGTAACAAAGCCCTTTTTCTCTTTTTTCTTCCAATTGTTGTGGCGTCAACCTTGTAGGTTGTGGATGGCTAGGAGCAGCAACACTTCCATATTTATGATTATGGGTGGTAGGCTTCCTTGTTGCCATAATTTTGCTTTCCATTTTTCTTTCCAACCTGAATGCCTTCTCTAATGAATCTGGTTCCCAAAGGCGAACCTCATGTTGGATGTTATCTTTAAAAGTCCCTATGAACACATCTATCCTATGCTCCTCTGGAATATCTTTTACCCTTATATTCAATTTTTGGAAGTCCTCAATGTGCTCCATCATTGAACCCTTTTGTTTGAGATTTATCAATTGGCTAAAAAAAGTGTTACTTTTTGTATCCTCATAATGTGCTATCATTTCATCCGTAAAAATAGCCCAAGTGACATTTTTTTTACGAGAGAAAAGCCATCGATACCACACAAATTGATTTGGTTCCAAATATAAAGTTGCAATTCGTTCATCTTAGCTTCCACCTCATTCATCTTAGCTTCTACGCCTTTCTTTAAACCATCCATCTTAGCTTACATGACTTTCTTTAAACCATCCATCTTAACTTCTATGTCTTTCTTTAGGCCATCCATCTTATTTTCTGTTACTTTTTGTGCGAGTAAAATTTGTTGCACTCGGTGTCGTAATTTTAATATATCATGTTGCATTTCTTCCTCTTCTTCGTGAGTCATGCTAGAGCTTTCAGGTTGCTTACTAGGTGTTTCCATTTTCTTTCTTCGAGGCATCAATTACCGATAATAATGCTTCATTATTCCCTTTGAATTCCTTCAAACTAATTTTTCAAACCAAGCTTATGCAAAAATTTAAAAAAAAAAACAAACAAAAACAAAAACAAAAACAAAAAAAAACAAAAACAAAAACAAAAACAAAAAAAAAAACTACACACCTTTTTTCACTTTGTAGGAGCTTTATATTGAATCTGATGTATATTTGTAATTTTGGATCTCCCATCTCTGAAATTCCTTCCTGCGATAACCCTCTAAGCAATATTTCTAACCCCGCAAGTCTGATCAAGATTGGATTCTCTAATGAAGAGTTATGCCAAATCTCCCACGATGACCCGAGTATAGACTTGTTCGGTAGAGTGAACTTATACAACGTGCCATGGGTCATTGTTTCAACCTTAGGTTCTGAAAATGGTACCCAAAAAACTACAGCCTGTCTTCTTTCTACAACTTCTTATGAAAATTCAATCTGATGCTCAGAGAGAGAGTTATGACAATTTTCCCAAGGTGACCTATTTGGAATGTAATTCAGGGGTCTGCAAAAACCCTAACTTCCATAGGTTATATCTCCGAAAATATAGCGAGACAGGATCTAAACTTTAGATCTGAGGTTTAGACTGATTTCTTCTAAAATGGGTTTTTTTTTAGCTTCTGAAACTTCATAGAGAAAGAATTATAATGAACATTCCACAATGACCTGTTTTAGATGAAATTATGGAGCTTGCAAAAAACCTAACTTCCTCAAATCATATCGTCAAAACTATAATGAGACAAGATGTGAAATTTGGACACGAGGTTCAGTATGATTTCGTCTCAAATGGTTTTTTTTCGCTTTTGAAATTTTGCAGAAAAAAGTTATAGTGAAATTTCCACGATGACCTGTTTGGAGCAGTGAAACCCTAGAATCCAAAGCTCTGATACCAAATGTTATGAAACCAGCTCACAAAAGATAGAAAATATAGATCAATGCCTTAGAATTCAGCCTCTTCGAAGGGGAAACCTCCTTTACATTACACAAATGAACAATTCTTGGATGATACAAATGACAAAACCTCCTTTCTATATATAGGAGTCTAAGGGGTCACAATATAACCAACCCGACCTAACAATAATAATATAAAGCACAAAAATAACAATAGTGGGATTCTATGGGGCACAATAATAACAATAAGGGATACAATGACAATAGCAATGGGGGAATCACTAGTATTATAGGGACCTAACATTGTTTGTCAAGAAAGTTGGAAAAATAGTTGTATATCTTGTGGTGTATGTAGACGATCTTCTAATGGAAGGGAACAATCAGAATTACATTGCATCCATACAGAAATAACTGAGTAAAGGTTTTGAATGAAAAATTTGGGCTATGTTCACAACTATCTTGGTAATGAAGTAACCCAACATCCAAAATTTATATTCATCTCTCATAAGAAGTACATTGGAGATCTATTGAACATGTTTGGCATGGCTGAGTGCAATCCTTTGACTACTCTAATGGAACAAAATTTAAATCTTACATACACCAAAGGAAAATAATTTGAGGATGCAATGAAGTATATATATCTCCTAGGAAGTCACAATTACCTGACTACTACTAGACCATACATTTCATTTGCTATTGGAATCCTCTCTAGGTTTATGCAAAATCCTTGTGAGGGTCATTGGTTTGCTACAAAAAGAGTTTTGAAGTACTTGAAGGGAACATAAGACTTTGGACTCAAGTATACAAAGGTGGATGAATTCAACTTGATTGGATACTCTGATTCATATTTCGATGGAGAATAAGAAACAAGAGTATCTACTTTAGGTTATGTTATGAGTCTTAGATCAAGAGTTTTCTCTCGGAGGTCACGCAAACAATCAGTTCCAACGAGTTCCACAACTAAAGCAGAATATGTGGGAGCAGTTGAAGCACAGTTGAAGCAATGAAGGAAATTATGTGGCTTAGGAAGATTCTGGAAGATTTGTAGGAGAAACATGTGCATTCAACTCCTCTTTTGATTGGAAACACTTATGCAATAAAGTTGGTCAAGAACCCAAATTTCCATGATCGAACAAAGCACATTAATACAAAGTATCATCTGATTCGACATCATGTTGAGGCCAAGACTATTTATCTATGACATTGTTCCACAAATCAGTAGATTGCTGACATCTTCACCAAAGTGCTTGGAAGAGAAAAGTTTGAAAGATTCAAAATGATGCTTGGAATCACCAACACCCCTTTAGATTAAGGGGTGGAATGTTGACACCTAATCCTAAGGGATTGGGAAATTCATGTAAATAGTGTAAATAGAAAAATAAAGGAAATTTGAATATGAAGAGATATTTGAAGATGAATCCCAATAGTCTCCCTCTTCTTGCATATATCCATGCTTTTTCTTAATGACAAAATCAATTCATTCGGAGTTACCAATGCCTGGCTTGACACAAATTTTTCCCAAGTTCCTTGTAGTATACAATTAATTTTGGCTCTGGATGGGGAAAATCCATACTCAAATAAAATTATTAATGGTCAACTTGGCTAGCATCTCTAATAAGTTATAAAAGCCTCCATGGTTAGTAACTTTTAGGTAAAACTTGACTCGATGAAAGAGTCAAAGTTACTCAATTAAAAAATGGTGGTTTTGGGCAGATAGTTTTGGTTGTCCATGGTTTTTTTCTACCTATGGATTACATGTAAAGAAGCCTTTTAAAGGTTTGAATACTTCACTTTAATGTGTTAGGGATGTGAGCAGTGAAGGTTCATTTGGCCAGCTTAGTTGGGTTTTGGCCAAGGGACTAATAGAATATTTTGTTAACTAGATTTTTCCTTGGATTAGGGTTTTTCCAGTATAAAACATTGTGTTTATGATTTTTAATTTTTTTTTGGTTGATTTTAATCTTCTATCAGTAAATTTATATTTCTCCTTTATAATTTTAGTATGGTAGCACAACTCGGTTGACTTGGAATCTCTAATGAGATTTTTTTAATATTAACTTTGAGATTGAGGTTGTGGTTATGTCAAAAGCACTAGGATATATGGCTTGGATCCTTGGATCTAATGGATATCTTAGTTGTGAGGTTTGATATGTTGTCTAGTTGTAAATATACCAAGAAGTAAGAATTTGTATGTTTACTTGGGACCTAAGGCATTCAAAGTGCTAAGATGATTTGACCTGAATGAGGGAACTCCATGGAGTTGAAGTAATGGTTCATGTTTACGAGTTATAGTGTACAGATAAGAAGTAGTTGTGGAGTTCATTGTGTAGAGGGTCACAGGGAGAACACACACGAAAGTTGGATTTCGAGAGGAAAGCATTGGGCGAGAGAATAACAGCGTAAGTGCCAAAAAAACCATATATATATATATATATATATATATATATATATATATATATATATATATATATATGTATATATAATATATAATGAATTTGAAAAAAAAATGAATTGCATGTAAATGGGCATATGTTTGTAAGCCTTGGTAAGGCATGTGTGCACTTGGAAAATTACCAGTGAAGTCTAGAGTAAGACCTAGGTGATAGGGTGGCATGTCGAATTATCATGTACCTTGGTTATAAACCTTGAAGCAGGTAGGCCTTGGAGGTGAGTAGTGTCAGCACGCTTGGCTAGTTTGGCCAAATTTAGTCAATGGAAACCCCAAGTCAAGTTTTAAGGGGGGTTTGTTAGGTAAAACTCGACTTAGTGATAGAGTCAAAGTTGCTCAATTAAGTAGTCGTCATTTTGGGCACATGGTTTTGGTTGCCCATGGTTTTTTTTGTGTACATATGGATTACATGTAATGAGGCCTTTTAAAGGCTTGAATACTGAATTTTAATGTGTCACGGATGTGAGCAGTGAAGGCTCACTTTGCCAACTTAGTTGGGTTTTGGCCAAGGAACTAATGAATTTTTTTTAGCTGGTTGATTCCTTGGATTGGGGTTTTTCTAGGATAAACATTTTGTTTATGATTTATGATTTATTGTTGGTTGTTTTTAATATTCTCTTAGTAAATTTATGTTTCTCCTCCATGATTTTAACAGTAACTAAATCATTTCTCTTACTTTTATCATTGATCATAACTAGAAAGTGTTACCTTATGGATTACCTTACCAATCGCTAAATCTAATTGTCACTTTAGATTGGATTAATCATTTAGGATATTAGTAATATATCCTAATTAACTCGTAATATAACCATGCAAGGTGTTGGGATCTAGAACAAATCTCTCTATGTGGTGGCATCACCCATTATACTATATATTTATAAATTTGGTGTAAATCTTTTATGATATAGATTAAGGCCTTTTCCAATCAAATTATTGGCCATGTATATTGTTGTCTATATACTAACGTTGGTATAAAATCCATGTTGAAAAGTGTTGGAAGAGATTCGTGATGGATTAAGGATGCTAGGAAGACTCTGCAACATCAAATCCAAATCTCTTCTAGCTCAATGGTACTCAGGTAACTGGTTTTTGTTTCAGTAAGAAAAATAGCATTTCAATTGCAATAAATTTCAAAATCAATTTGTTGATTTTTTATTAAATGTAATTCTCATTATATTATTGATTAGAAATTTAGAGTTATTTCCATTATTTATAGTTTTAGATATAGATTGATTTATATGTAAATCGGTACTTAGACTTGTAAACCTCAATATCATTGCATATCCATTATAAATCTGCATTTTTGTAATATCTTAAGATACATTGTTATTTTTTATATTATTAATGGGGTTCATTTTGTGAAATCGTAACAAATCTGCTTATAACTCTAGAAATTAAGATATTGAGCTATAAATGTTAAAGAAAATAAAAATTCATATTGAGCTCTATGATCTATATTTGTTGGGATGTGCCATATTCTTGTTTCTAAAATTCATATTGAGATCTATCATATATATTTGTTGGGATGTGTCATATTCTTGTTTCATAGACATATTGGTTGGTTATCTTTATTTTCATAGTTGCCTATTGTTTTAAATTTGATAATTCATAGTTCTGTGGATGTTCTGCATACAAATTATTTAGATGTAAATTGCAGGTTCCAGTGCCTAAGGCTTCCTATGAAGTTCTTCAATTGATCATAGTCTCGTTTCGATCTATTCAAGGGGGAATACTCTATACATAAGATTGGGATGTGGTTTTATTTGGGAATAAATGCTAGAATATGATCTACTTGACTCAATCATAGTGATCCTCTCCTATTACAAATATGTTTCTAAACCTAATAGATACCTTTCTCTGAAGAGAGAGGTGTCTTCTTAATTATTTCCTCTTTCTCCTAAGCTTCCCATATTATTCTTCCTTGTGACCCTTTTTGTTGATTTTTTTTACACTAAACGATCTAGAGCTTAGCCTCTTCTCACAACAAGCGACTTGAATTTTTAACCTAACAACTTTTCAATTATGACCCATTTGTTATTCTTGAATGTGACATTCCTCGTTATTTTGAACTAGTTGTGAAATGAGGACATGGCGATGAGTAAGAGCCTCGGTGGAAGTGGGCACTACCCTAAATAAAAGAAATTTCAATGTAACTATTGCGTGAGAGGATTAGCCACAAGGAGAAAGTGTCAAACCAAGAAATTGGTTGGAGTTTAATGCGTATTGGAATCACAGGTTACATTCCCTGTCATCAAAAGTCAACCATCTAATGCAATATTAATGAAGTATATCCTTGAATAACATTTTTTTGTTATAATATTTAATATACGTATAAGACAAAAATGCATAAGTTTTTATAAAACACTTTTAGATTGACATTATTTGAAAAAAAAAAAAAAAATGTGACTATATGAATGTAAAAGTATTTGGAGTGTAAAACATACTTTGTTTCATTGAAATGATGAAATATGCAACTATCCTATTGTTGTGGATTCCCATGTGCTAATTTTTTTTTCTTTTCTTGTTGTTGAAATTTTAAGTCTAACAACTGTGATTAATTTTTGTTAGATTTAAATTTTTGATGACGAAAAAAAGCCAAGTAGACATCAATAACAACTAGACAATTGTTGTACATTTCATAATTTCAATTATAAAATTAGTTTAGAAACAAATCAAGGAAGCTTTAGCATGGAATCTAGAACTTCAAATCTTTATCGAATCGACATTTGGGAAGATCTAGCAAGGAATATGGACTACTCTCATTTAACTCTTTGTCATCTGATTGGGATACATTGGGATGTTGTCAAAACAGTTAGTGGTTATCCCTAACTACCAAATACTTGGTATCAAAATTGGTTAGCAGTCAACCCAAACCACCAGATTCATAGATCACTTAAGTAGTGATATTACATGTTCACCAATTAGTAGAATATGCCAACTTCTTCTGGCTAACTTATTTGGAAAATGATCAAAAATTTAAGTAATTTAGAAATTTTCAAATATTGACAATTGTCCATTTCCAGGTTTGATCTCTTTTCCAATTCATTATAGATCCAACATCGAGTTTTGATATTTTTTTCAAATAGATTTATCATTGAAGCTTAGATCATATGCTATTGAAAGATCTAGTGTATTGGCTTTTGCACTAGTGTTTATTGCTTAGTTGATATTGAGATATCGACTTATGACTAAGGTGGGGAATTTAAGGCTATGGCTTATATTACCAATCAGTAAGTCTAATTTTCACTGTAAATTGTATTAATCATTTAGGATATTAGTAATATATCTTCAAGTGTTGACTAATGAGTTATTTAAGATTTCCTAGGCAATTTACCATGCATTGTTTTAGGATCTACAACAAATGTCTCCATGAGGTGGCATCACCCATTGTACAAGATATTTGTAACTTTGTGAGAATATTATATAAGATGGCTAGATGCCTTATCCGTCAAATTCTTGGTCTTGTATATTGTTGTCTTTATACTAATAAAAAGAAAAATGTTGCTTCAAATAAAATTGATGTTTATTTAGAGGCATTATAATATGAGCTAATAAAATTGTGGAAAGGAATTGAAGAAATTCAAGTTTTAAGGGATGGTAATTCAATCATATTCACTTTAAAATATTCATTATTGTTTACAATTCATAATCTTCCTACTTATGGCATATTGATTGGTTTCATTTTCATGAATATGATGGATGTCATGCTTGTGACTTTAAGGATTTTGTGAGGTACTTAGGTATTTTGCATAACAATTATGTATTTATATAAAAATAGCACAAAAACATAAGAAAATATAGATAAATGACTAGATAATAATCTACTTCGAGGGGGCAACCTCCCTTTATATCACATAAATGAACAATACTTTGATGATTCAAATGACAAGACCTCCTTGGTATATATATAGGAGTCTAAAGGGTCAAAATATAATTAGGACCTACATAAAAATAATATTGTAGTGGCTGAACAATAACAATAGTGGGATTCTATGGGGAACAACAATAACAATATTGGGGCGACATTAGTATTATAGGGACCTAACATGCCCCTCTCCTTCAAAAAATTATTGTCATCAACGCTTGAGCAGTTTTGGATGCTTCTTTATAGAATACTCATCCTCCCATGTGGAATCTTCAGTGGGTAAGTTCTTCTACTTAATGAGATACTCTGAAATTGATTGATTATGTAACTGTTGGATTCTCAGTTTCGTGACTGCTTCAGGCTCCAATATGATTTTTCCTTCCTCGTCAAGTTCTAGCAATATAGTTTGAACTAGGAGCTTGCCACATATAACCTTCTTTAAGCATGAAACGTGGAAAACTGAATGTACTCACGAAGATGTAGGAAACTCCAATTTGTATACCATAGTACCAATATTTTGCAACACCTTGTAAGGGCCATAGTACTTGGGTGATAATTTATTATCCTTCTTAGCTTGCTTAAGGGACATTTGTTTGTATTTTTGTAGCCGTAAAAATACACAATCGCCCACATCAAGACTTCTTTCATTGCAATGTTGAATTGCTTGTTGTTTCATTTGATTATGCACCAGAGTCAGGTTATCCTTTAAGAGTTTGAGAACTTGTTTTTGTGCTTAATGTCATCTTCCACTACTTGAACCTTATAATTTTCTCTTAAATATGATGTGATGGATGGTGGATGATATCCATAAAGAACCATAAATGGGGTCATTTTTGTTGTTGTATGGAAGGAAGTGTTATACCACCATTCTACCAGAGGTAACCACTTGACCCATTGTGTTTGTTTATCAAATACAAAGAAACGAATATATCCTTCCAAATACTTGTTCACTATCTCAGTTTTCCCATCAAATTGAGGATGATAAGATGAGCTATGAGCTAATTGAGTATTAAGACAAGAAAATAAATATTTCCAAAAAATTCTAGTAAAATGGGATCGTTGTCACTTACAATAATATTTGGGTTTCCATGTAGCCTTTGAATTGTTTCCACAAATGTAGTAGCGACGGTATTGGCTTCGAAAGGATGAGATAGTGCACAAAAGTGTGCATACTTGGTAAGTTTGTCAACTACCACCATGATGACACTCTTTCCTTTGGAATTGGGTAGATTTATGATAAAATCCATTGAGAACTCCTCCAAACGCTAACTTGGAATGGCTAATGGTTGTAAAAGACATGGGGTCTTAATTGTCTCAACTTTATTTTGTTAGCAAACCAAACATTCTACCATAAAATTTTGAATATCAAATTTAAGGCCATCCAAAAAAAAAACTTCTTGACCCCATGGTAAGTTTTTAAAAATCCCAAGTGTCCTCACATAAGAGAGGTGTGCAATTCCAAATGAAACTTTTGTTTGATTTGGGAATTGTTACAAAGATATAAGTGATCTGTGTACCATAGTGAATCATTTTTCTAGATAAATGTATTAAATGCACTAGGATCTTGCTGCAACTTTTGAATGAGTGTCCACACATCATCATCATTCTTCCTTTCATCCTTTGCTTCAGTTAACCAATGAGGTTAAATAATAGAAATGACACATAGCAATGCCTAAACATCCTCATCCCTTCTTGATAGTGCATCTAGAACAACATTTTGCTTCCCCTTTTTGTAGATGATTTCAAAGTCATAACCCAACATCTTTGTGATCCTTTTTTGCTGCTCTTCTGAAGATAATATTTGTTCCAAGAATTATTTTTCCTACGAAAATAAACCCATACTATAGAAGGAAAATGAATTTTGTATATACACATAGAAGTGTGCATTCTTCCTGGATCTGCCTAGATCCATGAGTGGCTTACATAAGTCAAAAGAGAATACCTAAAGAATGGAAAAAATAGACCTAAAGGCCCAGATAAAAAATATGTACATATAAAGTAGATAAAAACCGATCAACACAAAGAAGAAAGTAATATATAGGAAAGATCAAGTAGCAACACTAATATTTCTCTTATTTCCCTTTTTTTTCTAGACCTGCTACTAAGTCCTCATACTAGTACCAGTTGGAATCAAAGAAAAATAACACTCGATTACCTTTGGAGGATGATCCTTGTTTGAATATGAGCTTTCAAATACATGGACACATTTTGTGCCCCCCAAACCATCCTCAATGTGTGTCTCTTTAGTTTGTTGTTCTGGATCCATAAGGATTTCATCATCTACCATGGCATGCATGGGAGAGACATCACCTTGACTCACCACACCCCAAAATGTGGGTGAAACATGTTTTAGCTTAGCCTCCACTTCTGATTATGCAGGATGGTTTCTAGGAATATCCTCCTCCTTAGCATCTGATAAGCGAGGATTTGTGAACTACCAACCTTTTTTCTTAGTTTTCGTCCTCTTCTTCTTTTTTGGGTTATTTTTTTCCTAGGGACATGAGTTTTGTAAATGGCTTGTCTGAAAACATTCCCAGCATCTAAAAGTTGTGTTCTCAAAATCTAAAACTTGACTCCAATAGTAGTATTGATGTTTCATTTATATATGGCCAGGAAGACTTTTACTAAGGTCTACACATATTCTAGCGAATGTAATGATGCCTTTCTTTGTCCTTTCATTTTCCATCTTCTTGAATTTCCCAAGTGTGTTCCCAATATTCTCTATGACCTTTGCATGACAAAAAGGTAGGGGGGAATTTGGGAGTCTCGCCCAAACTGGCATAGTAGAAACCACCATAGTAGTGGCATTGAATTTTAGGAACCATGGTATAATGAAAAGGTCCACATTACCCCAAATCCTTGGTTCATCATTTAGTACAATGTCCATTTCTTTTTGTGTGTAAAATTGTACAATGAAAAAACCTTTGGAGCATAAATGGATGTTGCAGTTTGGTGTCCAAAGGATTAAAATACATTCATGAAGATCCTCTGGTTTCGTCCAAAAACCACTAAATCTACAAATGAAAGCCTTTGATTTAAGAGTAGAGGAGAGGTTGTTTACATTGGTGAGATTTATATCCATGAGGGGATCATTTTCCATTTGTTCAAAAATGTAGGAACCAAGATTATTTTGGATTCGTGGTCCATTGCTATTTTGGGGTAGATCGAAGAGAAGGGAATAATTTCCCTTGATTGCATCCTTGTATGAAGAAGATCCATTTTTATTATTGTAACTTGGGGCACCATCTTGCATTAGAACAACACCAATACCATTTCCTGAGGCATCACATTCCATAATAAAGGTTTTTGTGAGTTCTAGTGTAGCTAAGACTAGAGCATGGCATGTTGCCTCTTTAATACGTTCAAAGGTCCTAGTTTCTTCTAGAGTCCAAAAAATTGTATCTTTCTTCAGTAATATTGTTAGAGGTGCTACTATTTTCCCATAATTCTTAACAAAATTTTGGTAATAACCTATCAACCTGAGAAATCCTCAAATATTCCTTAAGGTTATGGGGATTTTCCATTCCTTTATGACTTTAATTTTGTTAGGGTCTACCTTAACACCCTCATAAGATATAGTATGACCCAAATATTCCACTTTCGGTACCCCAAAGAAACTTTTGAAGGGTTTTGCATACAATTTTTTCTCCTCCAATAGTTCAAGCACCGTGTCAACATGTTGAACATGATCTTTCTAAGACTTGTTGTAGATTAGTACATCATCAAAAATACTCATGAAATTTCTAAGGAAGGGTTTGAAAGTGGAATTCATCAAACCTTGAAATGTGGAAGGTGCATTAGTAAGGCCAAAAGGCATCACCAAAAATTCATAATGACCTCCATGAGTTATGAATGTTGTTTTTGGAATGTCTTCTATATTCATTCTAATTCGATGATACCCTGAACAAAGATCCAACTTGGTTAAGTAAATTGTTCCATGTAATTCATCCAACAATTCATTAATAACAGGAATGGGAAATTTATATTTAATAGTGAACTTTTTGAGCTCTCTATAATCCAAACACATACGTCATGATCCATCCTTCTTATCCACCAATACTACTAGAGAAGAGAAAGAACTTTGACTAGGTTGAATTGTACCTGCCTCTAGAATTTTTCAACCATAAGTTCAATTTCACTCTTTTGGGCATAGGGATATCTGTAAGGTCTAATGTTATGAGGAACACTTCTTGGAATCAAGTGAATAGCATGATCATGAACGCGAATAACATTATCATGATCACGAATAGGTGGGAGACTTTTGGGATTCTCAAATACCTTGGCATGATTTTCAAGGACTATTTGGAGATTTGGAGAAATGGATGACTTAGATGTTTGAACATCTAGTGAGAATAATTGTGCAATCACCCTTCATTGTTCCTTATCCAAAATATTTGTCATGCAATTAGAGTTGATTATATTCCCAAGTTTTCCTGTGATGCCCCTTAATTTAATTTCCTTTCCTTATTAGGAAAAAATTAAGAAAAGTTATTTAAATTAAAAGTTATTGCCCCAAAATATTGTAACCATTGGAATCCTAATACAACATCATCAACACCCATTTGAAGAAAGCATTGGAATATTCAATACATATTCCCCCATGGTTAGATTGATATTATGGCACTTCCATGAGAAAAATATAGTTCCTCCATCTGAAACCATCACTTGACACTTTGGTGCTGGATATAGAAATCAATTCAAATACTTGGTTATCTTATAATGAATAAAATTATGGGTACTACCTAAATCAATCAACACTATTTTCTTTTTCTTATTGATAATCTGTCAGGTCCCTGTACTACTAGTGTGACCCCTTATTGTTATTAGTACAACCCCCTTATTATATTTTTGTGCCCATGTATTCCCCATATTGTTATTATTGTGCCCCCTAGAAGCCCACTATTGTTATTATTGTGTCCTTACATTATTATTGTTATGTCGGCTCTGATTATATTATAACCCCTTAGACTCCTATATATAGAAAGGGGGGCTTGTCATTTGTATCATGCAAGAATTGTTCATTTGTGTAATGTAAAGGAGGTTTCCCCCTCGAAGAGGCTTATTTTGAAGGCATTTATCTATCTTTTCTATCTTTTTGTGAGCTGGTTTCATAACATTTGGTATTAGAGCTTTGGATTCTAAGGTTTCGCTGCTCCAAACGGGCCATCGTGGCATTTTCGCTCTAACCTTTTTTTGCTATGTTTCAGAAGCTAAAACAAAAACCCATTTGATACGAAATCACGTTGAACCTCGGGTCCAAATTTCAGATCTTGCCTCGCTATATTCTCGGAGATCTGATCTGAGGAAATTAGGGTTTTTGCAAGCTCTAGAATTCCATCTCAAATAGGTCATCGTGGCATTTTAGCTATAATTGTTTTTCTACAAAGTTTCAGACTCTGAAATTAAAATAAATTTGAGATGAAAACTTGGTGAATCTCTGACCCGAATTTCAAATATTTTTTCTCTATATTTTCAGAGATACAATCCAAGACATTTAGGGTTTCTACAGGCTCCCGAATTAAATCCTAAATAGGTGACCTTGGGAAAGTCGTCATAAGTTTCTCTCTGATCATCAGATTGAAATTTCATAAGAAGTTACAGAAAGAGGATGGACTTTAGTTTTCTATGAATCAATTTTTGGTCCTAAGGTCGAAACAGGGACACATGGCAGGTCGTACAAGTTCACTCTACTAAACTAGTCTATAATCAGGTCATCGTAGGAAATTTGGCATAACTCTTTCTTAAAGAATCAAATATTGAAGAAATAGAACTCAAAGAGCTACCACAGGACACAATTCCAAATCTTGGAGATCCTAAATTACAGAGATACAGTAGATTCAAGATCAAGCTCCTAAAATCAAGAAAATGCGATATGAGGAAGTTTGATGGCAAGGATATGGTAAATTGGATACTATAGATAGAATAATATTTTGAGCTACATGAGGTGTGGTTGTTACAAAAGGTACATATTTCATCTTTATATTTAGAACCAAATCAATTTTTATGGTGTAAAGGGCTTTGTTCTCGTAAACCACTTGTCACGTGGTCAATTTTCACAGAGGAAATGATAGCACATTATGAGGATACAAAGAGCAGCAACTTATTTAGCCAATTGATAAATCTCAAACAAAAGGGTTCAACGGAAAAGCACATTGAGAACTTCCAAAAGTTGAATATAAGGGTAAATGATATTCCAAAGAAGTAGAATAATGATGTCTTCATAGGGAATTTAAAGGATAACATTCAACATGAGGTTCGTCTTTGGGAACCTGATTCACTGAAGAAGGCATTCAAGCTGGAAAGAAAAATTGAAAGCAAAATTATGGAAAAAAAATCCTCACACAATTATAAAGATGGAAGTGTTTTTGCTCCTAGCCTTCCACAAGCTACAAGGTTTACACCACAACAATTGGAAGAAAAAAGATAAAAAGGGCTTTGTTACAATTGTGATAGCAAATACACTAAAGGTCATAAGTGTGCTGAGAAGAAATTATTTTACATAGATTATGAAAAGGAGGAAGAAAAGGATCAAGAAACATCAAAAGAAGAGTATATACACCAGGAACCAACCCCAGAGAAAGAAGAAATGAATCCGACCATATCTTGTAATGCATTCGTCAAAGTTACCACTCCTCAAATGGTAAAGATAGAAGGACATATCAAGAAGAAAAAGGTAATGGTGTTGATTGATTTGGGTAGTACCCATAATTTTATTAATTGTAAGATAGCCAAGGACTTGAATTGCTTCCTAGATCCAACACCAGAGTGTCAAGTGACAGTTGTAAGTGGAGGAACCATAAATTGCTTTGGAAAGTGCCATAATATCCATCTATCCATGGGAGAATATGTATTGAATAGCACAATGTTTTCCGTTCCAATGGGTGGTGTTGATGTTGTACTAGGAGTCCAACGGCTACAATCCTTGGGTACAATAGCTTTTAATTTTCAAGAAATTTTTATGAAATTTTCTTCGAAAGGAAATGAAGTTGAATTAAGGGGTATCACAGGGAAACTAGGAAATATAAGCAACTCTGATAGAATGACAAAGCTTCTAGAGAAAGAACAACGAGGCGTAATTGCACAATTATATTCACTAGCTGTTCACACATCGAAATCATGTATTTCTCCAAATCTCCAAAAATCCTTGGACAATCATTCCAAAGTATTTGAGATTCCCAAAGGTCTCCCACGTATTCGTGATCATGATCATGCTATTCATTTTATTCAAGGATGTGTTCCTCCAAACGTCAAGCCTTATAGATATCCATATGCCCAAAGGAGTGAAATTGAACATATGGTTGCAGAAATGGTAGAGGTTGGTACAATTATCCAACCAAATTTGATAAACAAAGGAAGGTATGAATGGAAGAATGGCGAAGCAGGGAGGGAACTCATTCAAAAGTTGTTGAATATCCCAGTTCCAACAATATTGCCAGAACTTGACAAGGAAGGAAAAATAATATTGGAACCTGAAGCATTTACAAAATTGAGAAGTCGACAGCTACGAAATCGATCAATTTCAAAGCATCTCATCAAGTGGAAGAACTTACCTGTTGAAGATTTCACATGGAAGGACAAGAATTTTATACATAATCATCAAGAACTACTCAAGCGTTGAGGACAACACTTTTTCAAGGAGAGGGGCATGTTAGGCCCCTATACTACTAGTGTAACCCCTTATTGTTATTAGTACAACCCCCTTATTATATTGATGTACCCATGTTATCCCCATATTGTTACTATTGTGCCCCATAGAAGCCCACTATTGTTATTATTGTGCCCTTACATTATTATTGTTATGTCGGCTATGATTATATTATGACCCCTTAAACCCCTATATATAGAAAGAAGGTCTTTTCATTTGTATCATCCAAGAATTGTTCATTTATGTAATGTAAAGGAGGTTGCCCTCTCGAAGAGGCTGAATTTTAAGGTGTTGATGTATCTTTTCTATCTTTTTGTGAGCTGGTTTCATAACATACAACCCCCTTATTATATTTTTGTGCCCATGTATTCCCCATATTGTTATTATTGTGCCCCCTAGAGGCCCACTATTGTTATTATTGTGCCCTTACATTATTATTGTTATGTCGGCTCTGATTATATTATGACCCCTTAGACTCCTATATATAGAAAGGAGGTCTTGTCATTTGTATCATGCAAGAATTGTTCATTTGTGTAATGTAAATGAGGTTTCTCCCTCGAAGAGGCTTATTTTGAAGGCGTTTATCTATCTTTTCTATCTTTTTGTGAGCTAATTTCATAACAATATCCTTCTATATTGAGAGTTTTAGAAGTGGTAATTCCCACCGATACATTACAAGATATGGTCGGAGCCATTTCTTATTTTTCAACCCTTGGGGTTAATTCATGGTGTATATCTTATTCTTTTGATGTTTCTTGTTCCTTTTCTTCCTCCTCTTTACAATCTATGTAAAAAAAATTCTTCTCAACACGCTTATGGCCTTTATTTTATTTACTATCACAACTATAACAAAGCTCTTTTGCTCCCTTTTCCTTTAGTTGTTATGGTGTCAACCTTGTAGGTTGTATGAGGCTAGGAGTGGCAACACTTCCATCTTTATATTTGTGAGTAGTAGACCTCCTTGTTGCCATAATTTTGCTTTCAACTTTTCTTTCCACCCTGAATGCATTCTCCAATGACTTAGGTTCCCAAAGGAGAACCTCATGTTGGATTCTATCCTTTAAATTCCTTATGAAAACATTTGTCAAATTCTCCTTCGGAATGTCGTATACCTTGATATTCAATATTTTGAAGTCCTCAATGTGCTCTGAAAGATTTATCAATTTAATAAAGAAGGTATTGCTCTTTGTATCCTCATAATGTGTTATCAATCCTCCACAAAATTTGCCCAAATGATAAGCGATTTATGAGAATAAAGTCATCGATCCCACAAAAACTAATTGGGTTCTAAATATAAATATGTAATGCATACCTTTTGTGTGTGTTGCGCATTGTGTAGATCAAAGGACTGGTCCAGCTATAGAATCCATGTTACCATATCCTTGCCATCAAAATTCCTCATATTTATATTTGGAATATGGTTGGTCTTCGACCTAAAGTTAGAGTCTCTAAAATCATGATTCACATTCATTTTTTTCTCATTGTGATTTTCATGGAATACCTTATCCCCATTAGGAACCATTTATTATAGTAACTTTGTCAAGTCTTGCTTCAAACCTTCCATTTATCCTTATAAACCATCCTTCATACCTCTCATGTTCCTTTTTATGTTTGATTTTATGTTCCTTTGGTTGATCTTTGTGAGAGTGAAATTTGTTGCACTTGTACTTGTAATTTTGATATATCATGTTGCATTTATTCCTATTCTTCATGTGTCATAGTAAATATTTTTTAGGGATTAATAGGCATAGATTTTTTTATTTTATTTTTAGAGGAATTTTGGAACCAATTAATGATATATATGCTTCACTATGCCCTTCAAATCACTTCAAACTAATTTTTTACACAAAAAAATATGAAAATTTAAAAACACAAACCTTTTAAGAGTTTGATTTTGAGATTTTCGATATGGTTGACCTTGAAAGTATTGAATATATGTGATTTCAACCTCCAAATGTCTAAAATTGTGTCCTGAGGTATCTCTCTGTGTCTTATTTCCAATGCCACGAGTCACACCAAGATTGGATTCTTCAACATGAAGCTATGCCAAATCTTCCACAATGACTTTATTGCGGATTGGTTTAGTAGAAAGAACTTGTACGGGATCCACGTGTCATTGTTTCAATCTTCGGACCTAAAACCCATACCAAAAAAACTAATGCTTGTGCACTTTTAATTACTTTTTATGGAATTCAAATATGATGCTTGAAGAGAAAGTAATGACGATTTTCCCTAGGACACCTATTTGAGACTTAATTCTGGAGCATACAAAAACCCTAAGTTCATTGGACCATATCTCTGAAAATATAGTGAACCAAGGTTTGAACTTTTAACCAAAATTTTGGTCAATATTTAGCCTCCACATGGTATTAATTTCATGATCTAAAGCTTCACAAAAAAAACAAATTATAGTGAAAATGCCACAATGGCTTATTTGAAGCAACAAAACCCTGGGATCAAGAGCTTTGATTCCAAATGTTATGTATCCAGATCAAAATAACACATAAACATAATAAAAGATATATCAATGACTAGATAATAAGCCACTTCGAGGGGGAACCTCCCTTTACATCACATAAATAAACAATTCTTGGATGATTCAAATGACAAGACCTCTTGGTATATATAAGAGTGTAAATGGTCAAAATATAATTAGGGCCTACATAACAATAATAATGTAAGGGCTCAACAATAACAATAGTGGGCTTCTATGGGGAACAACAATAAATATAGGGGTTACACTAGTATTATAGGGACCTAATAATAATGTATTTATTGTGGACATCATGCTTACCTTTTTTTTTTGTAAGCTTGGTAGAACCTTTCATTAATTCTTTTCAAAGTTGGTTACATCCATAAAAGACATTTCATGGCCTCAACCTGCCCATTGGGAAACCAAGGTTGTTGGTCATCAGAACACAGTATAAGCCATCCAAATCTGATGTTCTTAAGTCTGTCATACTCATCCTTATAGGATTGAATGTCTAGAAACCATTTCACCCTTAACATGCTAATAGAAGTACTATTAATCGACATATGCATCATCAAAATTTAACAAAAAGGAAACTACTAAATTCTAGTCATCTGAGGACTCCATTGGGGCTGGGTCCTTTGCACTGGAACCTCCTAATTTTGATTGAGGAAGGCATGAAATTTGATTCTCAATACACCCTAGATAGACATTCTGCTGCTGAATTTGAAATTGAAAAAGTTGGAATTCCTTCTGAATTTCCTAAAACCTAGGATCAGATTTAATGGAACCAATAGCATTCATAATATCTCAGGCTATTATGCTCTTCATCATCTAATAGAGATGGATTGTCTGCTTGTACTAAGGGAGCCTGCCACGGGTGTGGCTTAGATCAGAGACCAACAAACTCCATTCCTCCATCTGTATCTCCTGCTCAGCCCATTGATTAAGGTCGGCCTCCCAACCCGCAATCATCTACCACCTGCTTAGGAGTGCCTGTTGTATATGCGTGGGACATGGTGCTAATATGTTAAGCATTTGATTTTTGTCTGCTCCTCCTCGGTGGTTGCAATGAGGAGGCTCCTCGTCCACCCTGGGACCCATTCTTTCAGCTTCGCCCATGACCCCCAGTGCCTGACGAGCCTATGCCCGAGGATGGCCAACCATTTCAGTCAACATTTGTTGTACTACAATATACTTATCTAGCCAAACCGTTGATCGGACAGAGACTAGCAACTTGTAGACTAAGCGGCCTCTCCAGTTAGCAGAACATAGTACGTAATTTTGATATATCATGTTGCATTTATTCCTATTCTTCATGTGTCATAGTAAATTTTTTTAGGGATTAATAGGCATAGATTTTTTTATTTTATTTTTAGAGGAATTTTGGAACCAATTAATGATATATATGCTTCACTATGCCCTTCAAATCACTTCAAACTAATTTTTTACACAAAAAAATATGAAAATTTAAAAACACAAACCTTTTAAGAGTTTGATTTTGAGATTTTCGATATGGTTGACCTTGAAAGTATTGAATATATGTGATTTCAACCTCCAAATGTCTAAAATTGTGTCCTGAGGTATCTCTCTGTGTCTTATTTCCAATGCCACGAGTCACACCAAGATTGGATTCTTCAACATGAAGCTATGCCAAATCTCCCACAATGACTTTATTGCGGATTGGTTTAGTAGAACAAACTTGTACGGGATCCACGTGTCATTGTTTCAATCTTCGGAGCTAAAACCCATACCAAAAAAACTAATGCTTGTGCACTTTTAATTACTTTTTATGGAATTCAAATATGATGCTTGAAGAGAAAGTAATGACAATTTTCCCTAGGACACCTATTTGAGACTTAATTCTGGAGCATACAAAAACCCTAAGTTCATTGGACCATATCTCTGAAAATATAGTGAACCAAGGTTTGAACTTTTAACCAAAATTTTGGTCAATATTTAGCCTCCACATGGTATTAATTTCATGATCTAAAGCTTCACAAAAAAAACAAATTATAGTGAAAATGCCACAATGGCTTATTTGAAGCAACAAAACCCTGGGATCAAGAGCTTTGATTCCAAATGTTATGTATCCAGATCAAAATAACACATAAACATAATAAAAGATATATCAATGACTAGATAATAAGCCACTTCGAGGGGGAACCTCCCTTTACATCACATAAATAAACAATTCTTGGATGATTCAAATGACAAGACCTCTTGGTATATATAAGAGTGTAAATGGTCAAAATATAATTAGGGCCTACATAACAATAATAATGTAAGGGCTCAACAATAACAATAGTGGGCTTCTATGGGGAACAACAATAAATATAGGGGTTACACTAGTATTATAGGGACCTAATAATAATGTATTTATTGTGGACATCATGCTTACCCTTTTTTTTTGTAAGCTTGGTAGAACCTTTCATTAATTCTTTTCAAAGTAGGTTACATCCATAAAAGACATTTCATGGCCTCAACCTTCCCATTGGGAAGGCAAGGTTGTTGGTCATCAGAACACAGTATAAGCCATCCAAATCTGACGTTCTTAAGTCTGTCATACTCATCCTTATAGGATTGAATGTCTAGAAACCATTTCACCCTTAACATGCTAATAGAAGTACTATTAATCGACATATGCATCATCAAAATTTAACAAAAAGGAAATCACTAAATTCTAGTCATCTGAGGACTCCATTGGGGCTGGGTCCTTTGCACTGGAACCTCGTAATTTTGATTGAGGAAGGCATGAAATTTGATTCTCAATACGCCCTAGATAGACATTCTGCTGCTGAATTTGAAATTGAAAAAGTTGGAATTCCTTCTGAATTTCCTAAAACCTAGGATCAGATTTAATGGAACCAATAGCATTCATAATATCTCAGGCTATTATGCTCTTCATCATCTAATAGAGATGGATTGTCTGCTTGTACTAAGGGAGCCTGCCACGGGTGTGGCTTAGATCAGAGACCAACAAACTCCATTCCTCCATCTGTATCTCCTGCTCAGCCCATTGATTAAGGTCGGCCTCCCAACCCGCAATCATCTACCACCTGCTTAGGAGTGCCTGTTGTATATGCGTGAGACATGGTGCTAATATGTTAAGCATTTGATTTTTGTCTGCTCCTCCTCGGTGGTTGCAATGAGGAGGCTCCTCGTCCACCCTGGGACCCATTCTTTCAGCTTCGCCCATGACCCCCAGTGCCTGACGAGCCTATGCCCGAGGATGGCCAACCATTTCAGTCAACATTTGTTGTACTACAATATATTTATCTAGCCAAACCGTTGATCGGACAGAGACTAGCAACTTGTAGACTAAGCGGCCTCTCCAGTTAGCAGAACATAGTACATTTACATATAACAATAGCAGGAAGCAAATTACAATAGACCCAAGCCATGTGAAAACATAGTAGGTCGAGACAGCCAACCTCCATTGGCACTTTCCTCCAATTACTAGCACCTTATGCCCATACATCGCACGAAACAGATATAAGCTAGAAAGGGTCTGTCTCCACCAGAGGGAAGAGCTACATGCCAACTCCTCGAGCCATTTCCCATAAAATAATACACCAACACAATGTAAAACCAACAATTATGACATGCAAAGGATATTCAAAATCCATTTTAGCCAAATATAGAAATAACTATTCCAATCAAGCGTGAAATCCTTCCCGAACAAACAAGGAGCCCAAATTATACCATACACCCCATTTGGAGCAGTAAGATACCATAAAAAATGGATACTGGATTAGAAACATCAAATTCAAGATAACACTGAACTACACAAACATGCTCGTCAAACAAACAGACACTACTCACATGGTCACCCATTCGTAGGAGGGGGCGGAAATCTTACAAAAAACATTTACAATAAAAAAAAAATTCACAGGTTGGGATGAATGAGAAGAAACGAGACATACCTTGTTACCAATGCCATGAAGCTGGCACTAATGTCCTCCTACAGACGAAGCCTCCCTACAAAGCTTGCCACCAGAAGGGAACCCAAATGCCTCTTCACAGCTCTCGAGACCACGCTATACCATAACACAACTGCATGAAATGAGGTACAAGCATTCACCACCTGGAGGTTTATCACTCGGCAGTAATTAACTCCCTCCTTAACCTCTCCCATGCCTCTTCCCATCGCATCAACATGATCACACATACCCTACATCTGTTAGAGTTTCCCTTCCGCATTATCGTCCATCTAATCACCGTTAATGAGAATTCCAAGTGGGATGGTGAACTGGAACACACCCCGATCGGGGAACATCATGCTTACCTTAAAATGGAGCATACGTATCATAAAAAAAAATTATGTTTCAATGGTTATGAGGAGAATCATGAGGCATCGTTTCCAATAACAAGTGAATACAATATGTCTCAAACTCATTTTTCCACCAGATAAGTATGTAGTAATATTAGAATCCAAATTAACATTAAAATCTTAAGAGGCCACAAGACCCATAACTATCAAGTCATGTAGTTAGCCTTTACTCGCACGCGTTGAAAAACAATGAACTTAAAGTTTTGAATAGAGGCTTGGGATTTTTAATGGGCTATAGTGGAGCACATCAAATGATGTGGTGAAGATGGGACCCAACAGCTAAACAATTATGACAAGGAATCGATCAAACAAGATTGTGTGCTTATTCTCATGAAGGTTATACCACCAAAGAGAAACCTAAGCAAAGGAGAGCTATTGGAATTAAATAATATAAGAAATAAATATAGCCTCGTAATCATAAAAAAATGGAAAGGCAAAGTCAAACATGATCTTAAACAAGAACAATGATATTACAAAAATGAGAGAACACTTCAATCTTAGTGGCAATTATAAAAATTTAGAAGTAAACCCTATTTCCAAGATTATAAAGAAGGTGGGAATGGTAAATAAGCAATCTATCATAGACAAAAGAATGAAGAAATGATTATCTCCATGTTGTGAAATCACCCCCTATATTTATGGCTTTCCCAAAATCCATAAGGAAGGAGTTCCCTTAACACCAATCGTAAACACTATTGGATATCCCACATATGAATTGGCTAAATACATAGCTAGCATCCTAGCCCCCTAGTAGGAAGCTCATATTCTTCCATAAAAGGTTCTTATAGCTTCCTAAAACTCATTGAGAAGGAGAGAGTGGAACCAAATGTCATGATTATAAGCTTTGACATAGTTTCACTCTTCACTAAGTTTCCTTTAAATGATGTCATACAAGTTTTCAATGAAGTTGTTGATCTAAAAATGTCTATACTAGTTGAGATTTATTTTCAATCAATATTATTCAACTTTGAAGGAGAGTACCATGAATATATTGTTGGAATTGCAATGGGATCTCTTGTCTCACACATTGTGGCCTACCTTTACATGGAAATGTTTAAAAATAAATCCCTAGATTTGTACCCCTTGAACCCAACCATATGGAAAAGGCACGTCGATGATACCAATGTAAGATGGCTTAATGGGAATGATGAACTAGATAGATCCTTATGGGATATCTAAAGATATCAAGTTTACCATGGATCTTGAAAGTAATGAGAGCATTCCCTTCTTGAATATACTACTCACTAGCCAAATTGTTGAATCTTTGGGTCATCAACTATTTACAAAGAAGACACACACAAACAGTTATCTCCATGTGAACTCTCACCCCTATCCTGCATAGAAGATTGGAGTTATCAACATGTTATCCATAAGAGCCTTGAGAATATTCGACAACAAGAACCTTAAACAAGAGTTAGACCACCTATAGAGTCTTCAAAAGTATAGGCTACAAAAGCAAGGACATTTCCAAAGTCATCAAAAGAGTAGAAAGAAGTACCCCTCCTCGTAACTCTCATTGTTCCAATAGGAATGCACACCTTTTGTACATTTGTGGTGTGACGAATGAAACTGGTCCTAAGAAAGAATGATACTATATCCTCATTCAAACCATTGAAAAACATTAGACAAAAAAATAGGTTTATAGAAGATAGCATTAACTAACAGCAACTCAAAGGTGTATACAAGGTTGTTTGCTCACGTGGGAAGTGCTACATTGGTGGAACCAACCAATCCTTTAAGGTAAGGATGAAGGATCATGGAGCAAAATTTAAGAATAAACGTATATACATCTCATCCGTTGCAAAACACTCCATCAATTCCAAGCATCATATATGTCAAGAAGACACCAAAATCATCACTAAAGAAGACTACTACAAATAATGATTTAGGGAAGTTCTAGAGATAATAAGACACCCTAATAATCTCAAAAGAAATGAGGAGTGGAGATAAGTAGAAATTTGATCCCTTTAATGTCACAAAATAAAACTCATGATAATCAAACCTAAGGTATGTTTACTCCCTCATTCATTTTGTCTCCATGTTTAGTCTCCTTCTCTTTTATGTCTCAATTTTCCAGGTTTGCGGATGACCCAAACCTCATTTGAAAGCAAGGCAAGCTCAAATGAGCCTTCAGCCAGCCGGTCCACCCCACCTTCCAACCAACATCCCCTTTATCTTTTCTAAGATGAAGAATTCAGCACCTCCAACTCTGACAGTACCTTCTAAGGATGGCCAACACTTGATTGGTAACCCTCACTTACCTTTTTTCTTAAGAATGTAAAAGGCCAACTACTAGAGCAAAGAACGGAGAACTGAAAAACTTTGGATATGGTTTCTTAGTTGTGAGCTTTGGTCTAGCGAGGGTCCCAATGTTGGTCCCACAACATCTTTTTGTTGAAGCTGGACTTCCCCAAGAGCCCAAACTAATGCGTTGGGTTGCAGTTATGGCCTGTCATCCTAAGGAGGGTTCAGAGGTTGTTCGATTTCCTCCTGAGTATTTTCATTGGTTGGAGAACCAAGTTTTTGCTATTCAAGATTTTCCTTATGCTGGGATGGATTATCGTGGTGACCCAGACATGGCTCTTCCACTAGGAGAGCAATGGGATGACTCAGGTAAAATCGTTTTCAACATTTTTCTAATTAAAAAAAAGTTGTTTTTAAATCGTCCCAAAATTGATAGTAAAAAGTTTCAAATGCAGATGTAGGTCCACGGCGACCAGCCACTCTCCGGCCCTATGAGAGGAAACAGCCAGCTGCAGCAGCACCAGCCCCATGGCACGAATCTAGAGAGACCCTGGCCGAATTGGAAAACCATCTAGAGTGTTTGACAGCAAACATTCCAGAGACTAGCATAGATGACATTCCTCTTAGGCTACAGTGCTATGTGATTGGGGTCCCAGGACCTTTCAGGAGGTTCCTTTGTAGGGTGGCCCATACAGTGGTTTCTTATCGTGATCATCACCAGTGATAGGATGACCGCCTGTTGTAGACTTCATATGACATTTTTGCTTTTTGCACTATCATTTTTGCCGATCATAAGGTGTTTTTCAACCTATGATTGAAGACGATGTATATTTGACACACTTCTATGCTATGCTATATCACTATTATCGGCTACCTTGTAAAACATGTTATGGAATGTTTTTAAATTTACTTGTTTGATTATTGCAAATATCTACTTAACATTTGAGAAGAAATTGCATCTGTTAATGTATTTAAATATCTTGGAATATGTTGATACTCAATATAGTCAAATTCACGTTCCAAGAGACGAACTCTCAAAAATAATCTTAATAACACTGGATTTCTAATGGCATACACTGTATTAAGTTGTAACACAACGAGTTTAGAATCTAACCTCACAATCAAACTCCGAATCCCAAATGAGATGGATTCAAATAATAACTCAATCACTGCACTATACTCTGCAATGTTATTCGTTGTTTGACCGAGGCTTACCCCATGCATAGATACCAACTCATCAGAGGGCGAATAGATAACCCCAGATGCGGAAGAAATGTTCCGTGTATTATGACAAGCACCATCAGCAAAACCAATGTATGTTAGGAGAGACGTCGACATCTGCAATATCAAGAGTAAAATCAAGATAAGCAGGAATAATGACAAAAATGCTCTCTAAACTAAGCACACTTTTCTAATCTAAAACACACCAGCTAGAAAGAAAACTAACCTAACTAAAAATCTCCACACCTAGATTTAAGCATAATATCTCTTCAGTTAAAGACCATTTCTGGGTTTACCTAAAGAGACTCTGTCAAAGTCTACCAATTCATAGGCCCCTTTTGCCAGTTTTCGCTTAACAATATAAGGACCATGTCACATGGGTACGAATTTTTCAGCGCCTAACTTATCATTTGCTTGATCGTACAGTAATACTAGGTCTCCTTCCGAAAAATTACGAGGTGTAACATTTCGATCATACTGAGCTTTAATACTTTTGGCATGAGTTTCGATTGCTAGTGCAGCATCACGTCGATTCTCATCTAGCTGAGCTAAGTACAACAAACGTTTCTCCTCTTCGGAAGTGGCTGGAAGTAATTCTATGGCCATTTGCAATGACGGGATTTCGCATTCAATGGGTAACACAGCTTCCAAACCTTAAACTAGTTGGAAAGGAGTGAAACCAGTTTATGTTTTTACTAAGGTTCGATACGCCCAAAGTGCTGAAAATAACATGTTATGCCAATTTGACCTATGAATCCCAATGATTCGTCAGATCATAATGACTAGAACTTTGTTGATGGCTTCAACCATACCATTAGCTTGTGGGTAATATGGAGTAGAACTATCGTGACGCAGGCCAAGTTGATCTGTTAGTTCAGTCATCATAATGTTTCGAAAATGACGCCCATGATTAGTGATAATCGCTTGTGGAACACCGAACCTAGCAATTATATGATTGAAAACGAAAATCGCAGCAGTTTTGCCATCTGCCGAAAATGTAGGCATCGCCTCGGCCCACTTGGTAAAATAATCTACCGCAAGGATGATATACGCATGCCCCCCGGCCGAGTGAGGGTTACATGTAATAAAATCGATACCCCATTTCGCAAAGGGACCGACGGCAATTATAGGGTGGAGAGGAGCAGGTGGAGTGCGCATCTTTCGATCAAAAAAATTGGCAGTTGTGGCATTTTCGAACTGCGTTAATACAGTCTTTAAACAAAGACGGCCAGAAATAGCCAGCGCGCAATATCTTTTGGGTTGTGGCAAACCCAAACATATGACCGCCACACGCTCCAGAGTGACAGTCATTTAGAACCTTTTCAGCTTCCTCATGAGTTAAACAACGTCGGAAAACAGAGTCCGCCCCACGATGATAAAGTGTATCTCCAATAATTTTGAATTGTTTGGATTGGAATCGTATTTTCTGACACTGAGTTCTTGAAATTTCAGGCCGAAAGGATTGGGTTTGGAGATAAACTACGATATCTCCATACCATGGATCAAGAGTGCTGATAAGAAACAAGGATTCGTCCGCAATGGGCTCTTCCGCCACAGTTTCAATATCAGCACGCGGGAAGTCACACATCAACTCCGCAAAAACTAAAGATTTCTTTGACTTAGATTTTTCAAACTCCAAGTCAAATTCCTGCAGAATAACAATCCATTTGGAATACTTTCCTCCTAGCAATTGTTTAGCCAAAATATAGATCATAGGGTTGCAGTCGGAAATTACAGTAGTTTTACGTAGTAAAATGTAATGACGAAATTGTTGGACAGCTTGAACAGCTGCCAGGGCCAATTTCTCCACATGTGAATATTTTAGCTCAGTCGGATTTAAGGTTCGACTAAGGTAGTAAATCACATGTTCACTACTGAATTCATCTTCATGAACTAACACCATTCCGATGGTGGAATGAGAGGCGGCGAGATATAAGAAGTAGTCCTGGTTGTAGTTGGGAGGATGCAATAACGGTGCATGGGTCAACGTGTGTTTTAGTGCATCAAAAGATTTGTCAACTATCTCATCCCAAAAGAATGGAGTATTTTGTTTCAACAACCTGGTAAAACCCTTTGTTATCTCGGCGTAGTTAGGAATGAATCGACGTAAAAAGTTTTCTTTGCCTTGCAAACTTTGGAGTGGGCGAAGAGTCAAAGGAGGAGGCAATTTTACAATAGCTTCAACCTTCGAGGGATCAACACGAATGCCGGCTTTCGAAACAACAAATCCTAGTAACCGACCCATTTCTATACAGAAAACACACTTATGTGGATTCAACCTAATTTGATAATGCCTACATCTCATAAAGATTGCTCGTAAATGAATGAGATGATCGGCTCTACGTAATGAATGAGCAGGTAAATCATCGAGATAAGGTTGCACAATGTGCTTGATGTCATGAAACGCATAAGACATGGCCCTTTGAAAAGTTGCTCCGGCGTTCTTAAGCCCAAAAGGTAATTTGCAATAAGAAAATGTCCCCCATGGACAAATGAAAGTCGTTTTTGGTTGATCAGCAGGTAGAATATTGATTTGATTATAACCGGAAAAACCATCCATAAAGGAGAATATTTCACTGCCGGCACAATCATCAATTATTTGATCGATATAGGGAGTTGGATAATTGTCTTTTGGACAGGCTCGATTAATATCCCTATAATCGATACATATTCTTATTGTTCCTTGTTTTTTGTTAACAGGAACAATATTCGATACCCAATCCGTTAAGGGAATTAGATAAATGAAACCTGCTTTAAGTAATTTTTCAACTTCTGCTTTAATAGCAACAGCTTTTCGCGGGTGGATCTGACGCAAATGTTGCCGGACGGGTTTAGCATCCAGGTAAGTTTTGATTTCATGAACAACAATTGCTGGGTCAATTCCTAGTATTTCCTCATATGACCAGGAAAACACGTCGCGGAATTCTTGAAATAGGGCCTTATATGTTTGAAATTCTTCTTCCGTACAAGAGGCACCTATATGAATGTTTTCAACAATTCCAGGTTTAACTAAAATGTCAATAGGAATTGTTCGAGAAATATTTCCCAAATTTAACTCAGAATCAGGATTTTGCAATGGATTCTGAGGTTCCTTGAAATAATCAGTCGTAAAAATAGATGAAAAATCATTTTCAAAATAATCAATCTCAGGTAAGAACGAAGATATATGATGAAGATCTTCCCATGGTAAATCATCAACAGACAAGATTTCACGGATTTGCTCATCTGTATGAACAAGTTCAAAAAATGTCATTGAATCTGAGTTTGATGTTGAAAATGATTCTTCATGGACCACATTCATTAAGTCAATTTCGGTTGAAGGAGGGTCGGAAAACAATTGTACGGCCTGATACGCAATTTCATAGGGACTCAAAGGCATAGCATCACCAAATGAATCCATCTCAGATTCGGAAGGTACGATCCAAGGATCATCATAAATAATAGTGTCTGATGAAATCATATGAATGGTTGCAGCAGAAGGCGATACGTTAGGAGGAGGAAAGGAAAAAGTTCCTAGTAAACCAGAATCTTTAACTAGTCCTACTCCAACATCCTTATAAGGTATAGTTGTTTTGCCGACATGCTGGATACTTTCAGAAGAGGCTGGGTCGGATGAAAAGTAAGTTAGCTGGTCAATAGTTACAATCTTTCCATTATGAGGAAACTTTATAAGCCGAAAGACCGATGAAACAACAACAGTCATAGCATAAGACCAACTACGACCCAAGAGAAGGTTGTAATCTAGAGGGGCACCAACCACCTCCACATCTAGATTAACAGTTTTGCCTTCAACCCCTATAGGTAAATCCTGTAGAATGCCAAAAGGATGGAACCCGCGGCCATCAAAAGCCTTTAGAATCATCGGGATTGATTAAGTGTGGGAGAACCAAGCGATCTCCAACACTGGATCGACATAATACACGTTGAAGCTCCCTCATCAATTACAGTCCTATAGCAAGGTCTGTTTTTTACTAACGCTGGAATCTGGAAAGCCATTTGATGAGGTAAGCGAGGTGTACTATTTTCTAAATCGAAAATTATAAGGTTCGAGTCTTGAATATCAATAGCTCCTTTAGCCGACAATAGCAATTTACGTTGTATTAGAAATGATTGCAACACCTCCAAAGCCGACATTGTTGAAGGTGAAATAGCTAGATCTTCAAAAATGTTATAGTTCTGAGCAGCTCTCGCATGTGGATTGAAAGCTGACTTTCGAAGTATACCCTTGGCGGGCGGTTTGATTACTAAGTCTGGGTTAGGTTTCTCGATGTGTAGTGGATCGGAACCAGGAATTGAAGTTTATGGGTTTGAATTAGAAGATTTTGCTTCCTTACCACCAACAGGACTTTTACTTCCATAATCTTGCAATCGTGTCACAATCCTAACATGGGAAATCATCATTATGGGTTCTTCTGAGGCATTTGAGGAAGAACCTATCATCTTACTGTCTTGACTAGGAAAATGATCCTTCAAAACAGCAGGCGTTTGAGAACCTTTGACAATTTTCGCAACCTCAGTGATGAGGGCAATCTCTTGCAAAATTCTCTTCGTCACAAATGAGATAAGGATAATGAGGTTTGCGTTTCTCATCAGTAGATTCCGTTTTTTCTGGTTTCTCTTTCGAATTTTTACCTGATTTATTTTTCTTCTTCCCCTTCTTCTTACCGTCGGATTTTGATTTGGCTGTAGATGACTCTACAACATGAATATCGGCAGAAATTTTCATGGAAGAGTCTCCTGTCGGGGAATCGGGTAAAGTTATGATAGGAGAAGAATTCTTGGAATATTTTTTCTTACTTTTGGTATTAACTGTACCAATCATACCATCAGCGGCATGAGACCCTGAAGGAGCCACATTTATTTGATTTTGTTTAGGAAAGTCGAGGATTTTCTCATGTAAGGTACCTGACTGCGTATAAACGAGGTCAAGGTACTGAGCTTGAGCAATTACTTGCTCTTCAGTAACAACTCCTGCCTTAGCTACATCCTCAGTGATTTTAGGTAATAATGATTTGACAAACCATTCTGCTAAGATTTGATCCCGAATAAAAACTTTCACTAAACGTCGTCGACGTCTCCATTCATGAATGTGATCTGAAATGTAAGTGGACATTGATTGTTTTAATGAAGTCAATAATTCTATGCCATTGTCATATCTGACAGGCAACTGAAAATGAGTTAACAATTAAGTAGCTAGCTGACTAAAATTATAAAAAGAGGCTCGCGGTAACTCAATGTACCACTTGGCCGCAAGACCAATTAGAGTGTGTTGAAAAAGCTGTAAAAAAATTGAATCATCTGAAATGGAGTTAGATGCACACCAGAGGTGATAAGTCATGACATGGTTCGACGGATCCTCTCCTGATTTACCCTCAAACTTAGGGATGTCACTGGGCAACTTATTCGACATTGGCGGCCAAAACGGAAGATAATTAATTAGATCGTTTGTAAGGCGCGACAAGTCAGGCAAGTCCAAAGTTGCAATGAATGGTAACTGACGATTAGGGTCTCGAAAACCCTGGGTCATGAGACCAGCCCTAGGAGGAGGATATCCAGGATAACTAGGAATTGGAATTGCATTTGAGATATTACATCCTCCCGGAAAACCAGGATTAACCGGACCGTACTAGGGTTGTTGAGGTTGCTGATAAGTATATCCAGGGTACGGTTGATACTGATAGACTCGGTTCTGCACAGCAGGACCAAATTGGTACTGTCCCTAGTACGGTTGATAAGTAAATTGAGGTTGACTTGTGACAACCATACTTGGACCAGGTTGTCCTATAGGCATTTGAACCGAAGTCCGAATTGTAGGTCCAGACTGAGGTAAAAATGCTTGAGGAATTGATACAGGAACAGTAGAAATCGGAGCTGTCGATACTCCAGAAGTAGGTGGGGTAGATGGAACAGATGTTGCAGCAGTTGCCGCAGTCGTTTGAGGTGGAGTTCGAGGCGAACTAGGCCCAGGCTAAGAAACTACAGAAGGTACAGAAGTTTGAATAGTAGGCTGGACAGGTTGCTGGGTTGAACTAGAAACCAAAGGTTGTCCAGATTGAGATGACAACTGCACATTCGATTGCAAGATCTATTGAGATTGAGATGGATCCCACACTAAGTTCATTCCGGGGTATGGACCCATAGAAGGTTGAGCATATTGAGGACCATAACCGGGTTGAGGGTAGGGTTGATAATTCAAAGGTACATTTCCAGTTCCTTGGACAAATGGTTGACCTGAAGGTGGTTGGAAACCTTGGGTTGGGTACTGACCTTGAGGTTGATAACCTTGAGGCACGTACTGATACTAGGGTTGACCTTGAGGTACAGATTGATACTGGGGTTGACCTTGAGGTACATACTGAGTCTGGGTTTGACCTTGAGGAATGTACTGTCTCGAAGGTATGTACTGTCCTTGAGGTTGCCCCCCAGGTGGTAATTGGGTACCTGGAGGTTGCCCCCTAGGTGATAATTGAGGACCTTTAGGTTGCCCCCCAGGCGGTAACTGACTACCTTGAGGTTGCGGATTTGGAATGGTACCTGACATCATAAGAATATCTTCTACACTTAACGGCTTAGTTCCGTTATTACCAGTTAATAAACCTTATTCAACAGGTTGAGGAGATGCTCCTGAAAAAGTACCAGTAAGTGACTGATACCCAGAGGAAACAGAAGGACCACCATATAAAAATGTTTTCTTGGAGATTGAGAAAACATGGATGACTGTCTCGACATATTCAAAGAAGGATAATAACCTCTAGGTGTTGGATGATAAGGAATGCGAGGTGGTGAAAAACTTAGTCCCGGGTTTTCCAAAAAATTGGTCAATGAAAGATACCAAGCGTCCCTCCTAGGTGGACTGTAAAAGATCGATTCACACTCCCTAAGTTCTATAGCTGGTTGATTTTCAGGGATGGATATACCTTCTTCCGAAGTAACAAGTTCTTCAATAGCAATAAGTCCAGAAGGAAGATTTTGGATAATGACTCTTTCTACCCTGGGTGAACCAGGACCACTGGAAGTTGGAGAGGAAAATCCTGATGATGGAGTAGCAGCAAGTTCAGTTTCAGGTTCAGAAATTTCAAGTTCCTCGGCTAATTCACTAGTAGAAGAAAAAATACCAGTAACTTCGGAAAATGAAACGGGTTCAATAATATACTCTGGTGCTTGAACTTGATAATCAGGATGCACAACTAAAGAAGATTCTCCTTCTTCGGGTGACCTAACTCTACTATCACTAGGAGTTACAAGGGCTCGTAGCCCTTTAAGCTGGCTTGGTCAAAACTCAGGAGGTTGGCCCTGAAGTCTACGAGATTGCCTCGGTAATTCAGCCACGATTAAATATTTTAATTACTTCACACGCAAACAAAGAAAAATCTCAATGAAAACCACCTAAAGTCTCTAAAGAACCAAACAATTTTGAATCACATGCCTAAAGAATCTAGGAGGTCAAACCACACACAAACAGTAACTTTCCGTACCGAAAACACTAGTTGGTGATGAAATCCAACGTCGCAGAATTCAATACAGAAATGGCGGTTGGAACAGTTACCCCGACAACCTGCTTAATGAATAGACTGGCACAAGTTTCTCCACTAAACCGTCTCGAGTGAAGAGAACCCCCCAGAAAATCCAAGTGAGTCTAGTCGACGTCTGCTCCAGGTACAGTGGGATCTTCCCTCCACCATCACCTTAGGAAAGAATCCTATAGATTATGGTCACTATGGTTACCAATGGAAACAAATATACCTGGGGGAACAGTCTGTGATCCGATACACATGCAAGGGTAGAGTAGCAAGCTCAATCCCCTTGAAGGCTCCTTGACATAATCCAAGGTTTACCAACAAGTGACCCCAGGCTCCTCGACAAAGGTTAATCTGAGGTTTACCATTTTTAATATGTGTATATCTACTACCGTTCCCAATGAGGAAGTATTGATTACCCACTGGTTCGGATATGACCTCGTGCTTGACTCCTTTAAGAGGAGCTTCCCAGAGCATAGATGTAACAATTGGAATTTATCTCCTACCGCAAGATACAGCTACTTGTTTGTTTTTACTATCTTGGAGAATTAATTACTCCCTACTCCAAGATACTAGCCTAAGCTATGTTGGTGATAAAGAGGCCTAGAAATAAAAAGATTGCTAGATAAATTTTACTTTAAGCGTTATTTTTATTGGTTTTTTCTTAAGTCAAAAGGTGCGGAAATGAAACTTTATGGTGTGAAGACTCGACTCCAAAACACTAAAAATTCACCTAAGATGATAAACAATCCTTTTTCTTCAATGAAATTCTAGCTAAAGAAAAAGTTGAGAATGCAAATGCTTTAAAAAACAAATCCTTTCCAAAAGAGATTTTTTTTTTATAAAACACTCAAAACTATTAAAAAAATCTAATCTTGAGAGCTATAAATTCTAAAAAACTAATTGAAGTAAAAGCTTACAAAATTTCTTTTCAAGGATGTTTTACTTAGTTATCAGCAAACTAAGGACTAACTTGTTCAGAATAACAAATTAATCAAAAAACAACCAGCTTTTGTTTTCTTTTTTAAAAATGAAATCCAAAACTTTCAACACAAGTTCTTTCAAAGCTTCGCAAAGAGAAAAACGAGATGTATTCCTCACCAAAGGCAGATTTTGCAAATCAGTCAGACTCATAAGAAGACCAGCAAAAACCAGGGTGATCTGAGGTTTCTAAGGCTTCTAAGCTCTAAGTTACTACAAAGACCAAACGAAAATCAAGCCAGGCACACAAAACTTCTAGAAATTCACCTAAAACCTAAATGCCAATGGAATTAACCTACAAAAAGTTTCTGACAAGACACGTGCAGATCTGGGCAGAGGCTAAAACATATAAACAAATCCTAGGCTTAACTAGATGAAAAGATTTTAGTTTTTTCAAAAATTTGACAGGGTCGGCAGTCCCCCGGTATAACCAGGTGCAGTACCACATTGTGTAGTAAACAAACAGTGCGGGTATGTCCGCACAGTGTTACAAACAGTAGGTGCGGTCCACTCTCAAAAACGTGAAAAAAGAAAAAAAAAATCAAAATCTAAAAACCTACCCAATCCCACACAGCAAGCAAAAACCAGAAACAGAGAAACAGTTTCTCAAGTCAAAGTAAAAGCAAAGGCAAAAACCAAAAATTCAAGTCCCCAGTGGAGTCGCCATTTTGTTGGGCGGATAAATCGTTCTTGCGGACAAGACCGATCTCCCTAGTATCTATGGATATCTAGCGACAAGCAAACCAAACAAATTCTATCTTTCTCTAAATATGCAATTTATAAATAAAGGCCAACAGATGTTTTAGGCCTACCTCAGGTCCAGTGCTAGTTTGTGGAAGCCACGCTCTGTTTGTCCAAATGAGCTCCCTTTTAAAGAATCTGCAAACACAAACAGGCACACACATCAAATAACACCTGCATAGCCAATATAATAAACCATATTTATCATGATGATCAAGGAATTCATGAAATAAACCATAGAAGACAATTTATTGAGAAAAATGAATCTGATTGTATTAACTTTAATCAAAGAAGAACTTTACAACCTTGGTGCCTTGATGCTGTACAAGCTCCTCCCAGGGTCCAGCAAGAATCTCCTCTACTTTGACAAGTTTCACTCTCTTCCCAAAGAAGCCAAAAGGTATGTAATCTCTCCTCTCAAGCTCAATTAGGAAGTCTAAATTCCAACAGCATTTACCCTCAAAAATGTTCAGCTTTCAACCCCCCTAGCGACCAGCCCAATGCCTCAATTTATAGTGCAGAGGAGGGAAGTTACCAGGTCCACCTTCAAAGGGATAAGTCCTCCTTCAAAGGGATAAGCTCCTCCCATCGAGGGGTTAGCTCATTTAGTTATGGGATGCATGAACCACCTAGGAGCGAACCAACCACGTCAAGATTCCTTCTAGAAGCGTCCAGAATTAACCCAAAGTGGGTTTTTAAGAATAAACTTGCGCCTTTTTGACTTTTACAGGGGTCCGCACCCACTCCTTTAGAGACAGAGCGGGCAGGTCCGCAGGTAACATGACCAAGGGGTGCGGGACCGCAGGTAATGGTAAGAGAAAGTGCGGAACCAGAGTTTTATAGATTTTCAAAGACTTTCTCTCATTTTTAAAGCTTGACATGAAGAGCTGAGGTTTAAGACTTGCAAAGGAGGACAGTATGAGTGGTGATAGACTCATACTGACTACAGAAAGTCATGGCAACAATATTTTGTGTAACAGAGGCTTATGTAAGAAGAGTAATTTTCTTCTAGTATTTCAAGATTAGTCACATCGAAGTTTTTATGGTTAACATTTTGAGTCATCAAGTGTGGCTCATCAGTATAGAGATAAGAAATTCGATCCAACACTGAGAGATAAATAGGTGAAAGATGTAAGGAGAAGAGATGTTAGATTAGTTGAACGTTAGGAGGTCAAAAAAAAGATAAACAAGATTCAAATATTCACAATAATTAAAGAGAATATAAACACAAAAATAAAAATAAAAAATAAATTAAAAAACTTAATTGCTAAAAAGAAATAATATAAATAAATAATATTATTCAAACAAACTAAGACCAAATAATTTTAATTAAACGATTTAAAAAAAAATTAATAATAATAATATAAAAATAAATAACTAAAATAACTCAATTATATATATAAATAGAAAAATGATATTATTAAATAATATGAAGAATAAAATAAACTTAAACTAAACAATATTTTAATATTTCAAAAACTAAAGAGAATATAATAATAGAAGAAAAATTCAACAAAATATATATATTTTATATATTTTAAATAATTAATAATATTGTTTCTGGTTTTCCTTCTTTTAATTCAACATTTTTCTCGTTTCTTTTTTATTTTTCATTTTGTATTTATAGATTTATCTTACTTATGTATTTTTTTATTTTTCATTTTGTATGTATAGATCTATCTTGCTCATGTTCCTATGGATGCTTCGTCCTAATGATGAACCGTCTATGATTTGAAATCTCCATGGACATTGTGAACCACAATCTCATTCTTGTTTATGATTTGAAATATTAACTCCAACAATGAACATTGTGAACCACAATCTCATTCTTATTCTAAAATTCCAAAATAGAAATTTACAAATAGAGATTTTGTACTTGTAGTGGTCATACAAATTTTGGCAAAGGGTTTAGATTGAAAATTATAATGTTTGGCCTAATATTAAAGAGAATGAGTTTACATGTATTAAATCTTTTTATAGTGATAATTTGTGGGATTGGAACCAGAATTTTTACCAACAATGTTTAATATTTCTATGCATATTTTTCTACATTTAGAATATTAACAAGAGTATTATGGCTTGACAATAATGTGTCTTATAGAATGGTGAAGGTTTTGAAAAAAATGTTTATATTAGAGAAAAAATCAAAATGCAACATGTTTGAGGGATATTCAGTGCAAGAGAGTATGGAATTTTTCACAGAATACATGAGGGATTTTAAATTTACCAGTTAACATGTATGGGATGATGATGAAGATTAGATATTTGAAGGTGAAATATTAGAAGTAAATAGACATTGCTTTGAGTTATTAGATGAGGAATGAACTATGATACATGCCTATGTTCTTCAAAAATCATCTTCATTTAATAAGTACCATAGTTGAAAATATTATTTACATCATAAATTATTTATTCAATTATATTTACGTATTTATATTATTGTCTTGTATGTTTATATTTTATGTGGCAAATTTTAAGAAGAGATTTAACCAAGGATGCACCCTATTTGGAATTAGCGACTTTAAGAACTAATTGGAGGTGAATTTTTAACATAATTTTACGATTGGATTGTTGATGCAAATAATTTTACAATTGGATTGTTGATGCAAAACAAGAAGGTCAAGATATAAGAATGGAGGAAACTGAATATTCATGATCTCCATATTTATTGGCTTAGGAATTCAATGGAATGTGGGCCTATGGTAGTCGTTTAAGAGTGGAATAAAAGAACAAAGAAAAGAGAAATTATATTGTATGGTTTGTGTTTGATTTCATCATGAAACTAAGAATAAATTTTATATTTTATTCATAGAACTAATTATTCAATTTGACTATGGTGAAAATATCCTATATTATTAAAATGTAAATGGGTCAAACCATTTAAAGTACAACATGATGAGTATGGATCTATACATGCAATTTTATCAAAGGTTGATGAGTTGTATGTTTCCCATCTTCAAATTAACCAATCATTTCTAATTTATAGCATAACAAGCTTGGGATGGACATATGTCATTTAAACGCATTTGAAATGAAAATTCATGGAAGTTGTTGATATAATACCTGATGGACAATATGATATTTACAAGAAACAATGGAAGAAAAATCTAAAGATGAGGATTGAGTGTTTGAAGAAGAGACTTTGATTCCCAATGAAGAAATTGAGAGAAATAATATAATGCATGTTAGAGATCAAAATGAGAAATAAAATCCAAAAAATGCATAAATGAGTGATTGAGATTATGATATTGATGGTAATGTAGATGATTATCACGATAATTTGTCACATTAACTTTATTGGTTCAACTTTCACTATCCAAATGGAATATTCTGCTTTGGCCATATAATTAGCCAGATTATTTTACTAATCTCTATATAAAATTCATTGCATGCAAGGATTAGTCCTTTTATATTTTTTAATATGTGTTTTAGTAAACATGTTGTAATTTGAATTTGAGTAAGCCTTGGGATATGCATAGCTCATGGCTCTTAATTTGGCTATTTTAACTATCCAAATAGGTTCTTCTTTTTATTATTTCCATGGAATCAACCAAATTGTTTTACTACTCTCTATCTAAATTTCATTCTTCTTGGTTTTATTAGTACACAAGGATTTGTCTTTGTGTATTTTCCTATTATATAAGTTTTAGGAAATATTTTATAGTTCATAGTTTGAGTAAACCATGGGATATTCATAGCTTGTGCCTCATGATTTTCAACTCTTTCTTCTTTTCTAATTCTAATTAGCATACATTAGGTAGTTGAAAGGGAAAATGGCACAAATGACAAAGTTTATGTGAAATGTTCGACATTAAAATACAAAGAAGATATTGACGTGCAAAAGTGACAATGACAATGTTGAAAATATGAGAGAATATGGGTGTCTTCATAAAGAACACATGGCAAAAAATAATGAATATTTATCATCTCTTGGTTTGGCAAATACGTGAATAGTTAATCCACTTACCTTTTCACTTCTAGGCATATTTCATGAAAGTAGTATATATTTGTCCAATGGTGTAGGCCACACATACTTTTAATACTAATATGATATGGTTTATGTTTTATAGGGGACAATTAGATTGCATAGAAAATAGGAAAAAGCAAATGGCAAGTAAATACATATTGTTGCCAACTTGTAGAAGCCAATGCATTAGTGATTCAATACATGAATTTCAAGACAATACTTATGATTATGGTAAACCTAATATATCACATGATCTACAAGAGACTTTCGAAAAACATGAGGAAAATGAAAGTGAATTTTGTAGGAATTTTTTAAAAAATTAAAGCAAATGTTTGAAGGGACATCTTTGGTGACAAGTGAGCTACTTAGTATAACACTAACCATGGCCCAACAACAATTAGGTTAGCCTGATGCAATTGAATAGCCATTGGTTATATCTTTTCCAAGCAACATGCCTCAAAATATACATGTTGCATTTTAAAAATTTGATGCAAAAGGAACACCCAATATTTTTGGTTTCCAAGATGTATTAATTGTCATCAAAAGGAATAATTTAGTTAAGAATAATATAGGAGTATGGAAAGGGAAGTCAAAGAAAGAAAATTAGAAGGGAAGAATGTTTTCTTGGTTAAGGTGTCAAAAGATGTTGAGCCCATTGGCTAACATGTTGCAAGGTTGGCCACAAAGTTGGGTACAAGTTGTAAGTCTCATTTTGATGTTAGCACATCAAAGTTTTAGACAAAGACCCAAGAAATATTGATATTGTCATACAAAAATGGAGAATTCTTATAAGAGTATTGCAAGAAGAGAATAAGTAATTTGATGAAAATTCTAGACATACATGAAGAAAACTAATCTCTGATGAAAAAGATAGGCTTGACTCCACTCTAATTCCCAAATAATGGGAATATTTGAAGGAAAGTATACATTGTGCATATTTTTGATGTAAGGTACAAGAGGGAAGAAAATAATAAGTAATCCAAAGTTTCCATATTGTTTCAGTTGAAGCAAGTCGCAAGAAAAAAGGAAAAAAAAAATAAGTGTATAGGTTTTTCGCTAATTATACATTATGCTATGTATTTTGATTTGTTTATCCAACTAACTATGTGTTGAAACCGAACATTGACTTGCAGTTGGAAAATAGTAATAGAGAACATTGAAATTGTTTAATATATGCTAGACATAGAGTATTAGGAAGAGAGTAAGATGTCAAGATTTGCAACCAAAAGTCCCTTTCCATGTATTGAAGTTTATGGAAGCCAAACAAGAACCAATTCAAATGTTGAAATCTAAAATATTACCGTCATCATGTCATGAAATGTATATATATAGATAAGTTGATAGAGACAATTTCATCCATAGTCTCCTTCATTAAACTTGTTGTTATTTCATGGAAGAAGGTGGTTTTTTTTATTTAGATGAGGTAACTTGAGTTTAATTCCTCTGCAACCATTTCTTTGCTTGAATTTTTTATTTTATTGATTTTTTTCTTCCATTTTTGTTCACTCATGAACCCTATTTTTTCTTGAATGGCAATGTCCATCAATCATAGGAAGAAAAATTAGATTTGGTTTGTGCAAAAATGGTGAAAGACTCAACAAAGGCGCATAAAGCTTCAACCCTAGATGTTATAAAAGTACATGAACAAAAAAATGTACAAGTATCATCCTTATAGAAATATTGTTATTTCAAAATGCTTAAAGAACACATCTTTAATATTTTGCAACATATTTTGTGTTGAAAATGTAGCAGGGAATGGCTTCTTTGACTTGTGCCTTAGTCAAAGATGCTAATTCGAATTCAATCTCATAGATACTTGAGTTAGTTGTTTGTTAACATGTATGATGTGGCCTATCACTGACTTATTGTTAGTTGATTTGAATTAGATGGTCTTCAGTGAGTTGTGGACTAGTTAATGGCTAAAATTAGTTATCTAGTGGAGTTAAATCTAGTGTAAGTCAGTTAACTGATCTCTAGTTATATAATAGAGAGTTTTGAGTTTAGTTGAGCAGTTGACTTTCTATTAACTCAACTTACTCTCAATTAATTGTTGCAGTTGTTAAATTTATCCCTAGTAGGTGATGCAATTTTAATTCCCTGTTGAGATTGAATGAAGGCACAAATTGTATTTATGATGGTACACAAGTTTTTTTGTGCAGAGATTGAGAAGCAAGAAGCAAAATTGTCTTGGGAATTATGCAAGGAAATAGGAGAGATTAATACTTTTTAGGGGCATATTTGCGCTAGGAAATAGGAGCTTCCTATCATGCCTTATTTTCCTAAGTGGTGGGCAATTCTTGTGTATAGTTGATCAGTATTGTAGGGAGCTTCAAGCTTGAAGCAAATTCTATGTAATAGATCAAATTTTTAGTTGATTTAATACAAGCAAGAGGGGTTTTTCCTAGTTGGGTTCCCCAGATAAATTTTGTGTTCCACGTGTGATTGTGTTTCTATTCATTATTTTATTTCCACTGAATTTTGGTAGAGAAATCTTGTGTCTTTTGCAGATCAATTTTCTCTCTTTAGCAGTTGCAAGGTTTCAAGGATTTTCTACAATGTAGCAAGGAATGGCTTCTTTGACTTGTGCCTTCATCAAAGATGTTAATTCCTTGCGAAATTTTCAACATTTTGTAGTTAAACGTTTTATCTTGTATGGAAATTTAGAGAATACTTGTTTGTATTTTGTTATATCTCTACAAGGGTGAGAGCTTCATTAATCGCTACAAAGCATAACATGCATCTCTTCCAAAGTTACATCTCTAATAACCTGCATCTATTCCCAAACTGAATCTTAGGTTTTAAGTAGCCTAATCTTCAATCCCCTCACATATTGCCTTTGTAATTTTATTGTATTTAACAAAACATGGATATTGCTCAAGATATTGTTGTAAATATGACAAGTCCTACACATCCATGTGGAATTATAAATGGAAAATGATGCTTCCATAACTTATAATAAGAACTATCTTTTACAATACATTAATATGTGGTAGTTATGGATGTAACATTATTGTTAAAGATAGTAACAAAGCATTAATATGGTACCTAGGATCACTACAAATATGGGCATCAAGTAAGAGTATTGTTGTGAGACTATAATCCATCCTTCTATTGCAATTTAAGCAAGTAAGGGGTCAAATTTTGAATTGGGAAAATATATGCTTAGACCCATTTTCCATATTAGTTCTACTTAATTATGTAGTACTAGGAATTGGAGCATTCACCATTTTTACTTTCTCATAGCTTCCAACAAATATGGTTATCAAGTAAGCTCATTGTTGCAAGGTTGTAGTCTATATTTATGTTGTGAATATAAAAGTAAGGAGCCCAAGTTTGAATTGGGAAAATAGATGCTTAGAACCATCTATAGATTACTTCTTCTCAATTATGCATTATTGGGACTTGAGAATATTCCCTACTTTTAGTTTCTCATATTTTCTAACTATATATTTGTACTATCATTAAGCAAAAAAAAGATTGATGAAATTTTTGTTTCTACCTTCTAAAAGGAACATGGGGTTCAAGAATTTAAGATTTATCCCTATTTAACTAAACTCTTGTTTCCAAGGTGGGTCTATAGATTAGGACTAACCACATCTGATCTAGGTTTGTCTAAGAAATTAAACTAAATATTGGAAATAGAATATGTCACAAGAGTATGAAAATAATGTAGAGGAAATCTCAACAACAAAATACATCACAAGTGCATAAAAGAAATAATGTAAAGGAAAAAATTGTATGGACAAGGCTTAATTATTTTTAATAAATAGTAAAAATGTCATAAGAATACATCGTGAGAAAATTCATCACTTTTACAATGGTGAGCACATGTATTTATATTATTTACAAGTGCCCTTTCACCTAGAGTCATGCATTTTCATTATATTTCAAATACCATGTGTAAACACCACGGGAAAATACCATGTGTAAAAACTAATGAATGGTTGTATATGGTAAAATCTAATTGTACAATTAGATTTTTATTTTTTGTCTTCCACCTTTCAAATACCATGGGTGGATATCATGGTTTGAAAAAACCATGGGCTTGTAAGCCACCAATAGTAGAAAATAATTATTGACCATGATGATTCACCAACATCCACCTAAATCAATCCCCCCCCATAGGAAACAATGGTCTCCATTGCCTCAAGTTCCCTTATTAGATGAGGAAACTTCTACTAAATTTGGCTCGTAGTGAGCCACCTTTCGTGGTGAAGAAGTTGCCCTACTTTAACAACCCAATAGAGTTGCACATGGTGTTGGTGCATATCCTTAATCTTGGTGTTCATAAGATGATCAATTGTATCATGTTGAATGTAGTCAAGATTGAATTTTGTGGGGGAAATTGCTTGGTTTACTCCAAGGTGTCCATAAAGGGTGAAAAATATTACCAAAGCAACTCCAAATTAAACATCGGGTGCAATCCAAGGAAAAGGGGAATACTCAAATCAAAATCATTTTCACCCACAACCTTTGTGATTGTGTAAGGCCCATGACAGAGTGGTATGAGCTTCCTATGGGGGCATGTGAGGCTCTCTTTATGTCAATGCAACCACACCTTATCACCAACCTGAAACTTGTGTGGAACTTGAGGTTGGACATATCGATGCTTGTACTTGGCACTAGCTTTCTATATGATATCATGAGCCTTTTGTTGGAGGTGTTGGATCCCTTCCACAAACTTGGATGCTCTATCTACCTCGACATGAGCATGGGAGTACTTTATAGCCATGTTTAGCATAGGGAAGGTTTTCATCCCATGTATGTGGATGTTTGACTTCGAAGTGTAAAGGCACCCTTGTAGGTGATGTGAATATGTATCTAGGCCCCTCTACAATCTTATCCACCTATTTATGTTCAGTAGAGAGATATTTCATTGAATATGTGGTGGTTGTAGTGACCTTTTTTTCTCCTTCTAACCAAACCATGAAGAGGACAAACTTGGAAGTATGAGAGACTATTGTTTGGCATTGTTTTTCTAAGACTAATTAATTTCCTATAGTTGTAACTACCTTTCGTATCTTATAAAGTTAATCCCACAAAGTAATAATAAAAGTACAAGGTTGAGACACATAGACAGCATGATGTTTCCACATATAAGTTTTTCCCATAAGAATTTCACCAAATTCAAGCGTGGAAACATCACATAGTTACTAATCTTTGAAGGGCTTGATGCCATGTGATAGGCAACATTATTGTCTGACACGATTGTCTCATCCATGGCTCAACCAACCAATGGTGTATGTTTGGGGGTGTGGCATTGTCGACAACTTCAATCTCTTGATGACCTCAGCTAAGATTGGGTTCGTCTAGATCTCGCTATCAACAATAAAATATAGTGGGGTCCCCTTCACCCACATCTATGAATAGAAGAGGTGATCCCCCTCCTTAGGCTCCTCTGACTCTTTTGGTTGGATCTTCGTAGTTGTAATGGTAGCATTGGTTCTACATCAATGATCAAATTTCCTTTATCATGTTCTGAATCAAAATCTGAACTAAAGTGTATTTTTTCTCTTTGGTCGCAACCAACAATGGTTGTTTCAAGTAGCATTCATTAGTTTTGTGCCAAGGGATTTTGTGGAACGTGCACCACTTTCTATTGTCCTTCTTTGAATTCCCAATACCCTTATTTTCCTATGACTTGGGCTAGTTATCTTGAGGTTGTATCTCCTTTCATTGTCCCTTGTTATGTGAGTTAGAGCCTTCTTTTCCAAGCTTTTGTTTCGGAGAGTTTGCATACCTAAACTCCCATTTATTCCTTTGCTTCAATTTATGCTCTAGCTTACCAACATATCGATAAGTGACTCTTAATGAGGAGATGTCTAGGAAATCCATATCCATTTGGATGTGCCTATGTAGGCCACTATGATGCTTCAAAACTAGATGTCGCTTAGAGCCTTTGATACCCAACTTTGAGAGAAAGGTATGGAAAATATTGTCATACTCTGGCATTTTTTGGTCTCTCTCTTTTCTTAGAGTTGTCCATCTCATGTATTAGTCATCATAGTTTCATACAAGGTAGAATTCCTCCTTGATGGCATCAACAAAATTGGCCCAAGTAGGGCCTACATTGAATATCCCATACTTGTCATTGTTTTGTCTTTCCTAGTAACGTTTCCACTAATATTTGACATAGGGAAGGGCTTTCCTGAGCGCAAAGGTGTTATTCTCATTGTTGGAAAAATTATGGACATAATAATAGCCCTCTAAAAGATTTAACGATTTATCCAAATCATATGCATATATTTTTCCTTTAAATAAAGGAATATCAAAGTTAACTTGTATCTTGAAGGGTGTCACACCTCCAAAATTGTTGCTTGTTGAAAGTGTCTCGACTGTTGTTGGAAGTCGTCAAAGGATATGGGTGAAATTATCCATCATCACATTCCTATGTCATGTGAATGCTTCCTCAAGCAACAACTTGAAAGGATCTCCTACTCCATCATTTCACTTTTATTATACCATGGGAGGTCACTTGGGCTAGCAAGAGTCAATGTCCCCAAGTGAAACTAGCTTGAGATTCAACTCTTTATACATTGACCTCATCAAGGACATGCATAGGGAAAATATGAGGAGAAGATTGCTTTGATACCATTGATTTAGGTTGTTTGAGGACCAAAACTAAATATTGATAATAGAATATGCCACAATTGTTTGAAAATAATGTAGAGGAAATCTTGACTATAGAATATGTCACAAGTGCATAAAACAAATAATGTAGAGGGATAAATAAAATGAAAGAGCTTAATTATCTTTACTAAATGGTGATGATCCATTGAATTGGCACTCTTTTTGTCAACTAAACCATCCCCTTTTCCCGATTTATCCCTCTTTTCCCAATCTCTAATCATTATATACATCATTCATTGCTCATATACTCATAGGTATATATACATGCTTGTTAAGTTCTTTATTTCTTATGCTTTGGTTAGAATTAAGGGTTGTTAAATAAGTATCAAGGAGTAGGTGCTATGTGACTCAGTGAATATATATATATGTTTATGCTTAGCATTTGGTGTGCAAATAATAAATGGTGGATTGATCACAGTGTTAAAATGTTTTCTTGAGTTATTAGGTTGGCTATCAATAACCATATCAGTTTTGGTCAAGCATCAAGGGAGAAATTTCAACCATAGATTTGACCCTATCATTTTGATCGAGAGTCGAGGACCTTTTCTAAGGCCAAGGATGTCCAAAGACCTTGTTATTTTAATCAACATCAAGAACTTTTGATACATATCGAAGATCCTTTTCACTATTATTTCTTTGCGGCGAGATGTAAAAAGGGACCTCAGTTATTTGTAGTTATGAGGATCACTATCACAGAGATAGATGTACAAGATAAGAATGTGCATTGGCACCTAATACTATGGGTCATTGGGCCAATTTGTATAAACATATATTCTCTCCAAAAACATAGGCTATCATAAATTATTGGGAAGTCTTTGCTTTGCACATGTGGTATTTCCCCAGCTCTGACCAACCCTTGGAATCTCTGGAGCGACCACATCTACAGTTGAACAAGCATGAATCAAAAGGCTTATATTGGCTCTAGGCAAAAGTTGTGAAGCCATATTTAGATTTCATGGTGATCATGCCACTGGAATCTATTATAGTTCGTTGTTTATTAATAGTGCACTGTTATTTTTATCTATGTTTAGTTTACCAAGTAGAGTTATATTGTTATCTCAGTAATGAAATTAGACTCCTAAATTTTTATATATATGGGCACCTTATAGTGTGTATTTGTGATTGTGGAATGAACTTTGTAATCGCTACTATGTTTTAATATAATTGAGATTGTAAGTTATGTGTGTAATTTTTTTTGGGTTTTTTTTGTTTTTTTGTTCTTATGTGTTGTTGTGGATGAATCTAAAGTGTAATTCAAAGACTATGTTGACCACTTAACAATGTTGATGCACAAGAAGGCCTTGAGTAGGGGGTCACTCAAGGTGCGATATCATGCCAATTCCTTTTCTAATTTTTTTTGCAAGTAGGATTAGATTGTGGTTTATGTTTTTGATTTTTTGAATATATTTTATGCTCAGTTAATTTCCATTCAATTTTATATCGAAGTGATTGTGTGGTTTTATGACTTTCTTAAGTTCATAGATTAGTTTTTTGGGGGGTATTCTAGCATGCTTTACAAATAAACGCTGCAAATTTGGGTGTTGAAGAATAGCTTAGATTTAAATCCACCCAATTGCACTAATCTACTCACCCTTAGATGAAAATTGGGTGTGTGAGGCATCATGTAGCCAAGTAAATGAATTGTCCTTAAGTAAATCCTTCCATCCGAGTCTGAATCCCCATGAGCTTCTTTTCTTAGGTCACCAAAACAACATGAATGACTTGCCTCTTATGTATATTGCACAGATTGCCTCACAAGTCTACAAAGCCCAGTTTGACAAATTAAATGTATTATGTAACCTAAACTCGCAGTAAAATGAGAAACACATAAATACATCGTCAAATGGTAAAAATGTCATAAGATTACATCATGAGAAATTTCATTACTTTTACAATGGTGAAGGCCCATATTTATATTATTTATGGGTGTATTTTCACCTAGATTCATGCACTTTCATTATATTTCAAATACCATGGGTTGCAAAAAAACCATGGGTGAATACCATAAATCACTATGGTAAAAACTAGCAATGAGACTTTTATTTTGTTTTATTCCACCTTTCAAATATTACCGAAACAATCAACTTGTAAGCCACCAATAGTAGAAAATGATTATTGATTGTGGTGATTCATCGACATCCACCTAGATCACCATCTCAACGATGGAAAAAATCCACCTTCAAAAATATTGTGGAACATGCCATTAATTTTTTCTAATAACTTACATTCCTCCCCAAATTAGCTATTAGATTTTATGTAACATAGTCTTCAATCAACTCATGCTATGCCTTGCTAAGTTTTTTTTTTCACTTAAGATAACAAGGATCTTGATTTAGATATTGTTATAAATATGAAAAGTCATACACATCTATGTAGACTTTAAATTGAAAGAGAGACTTTGAAAACTTTCAGTAAGATCCATGTTGGAAACTGCATTAATATGTGGTAGTTCTAGATGCAACATTGGTGTCAAAGACAATAATGGAGAACTAATATATTTCTCGTGATTACAACAATATGGGCATCAACTGAGTGTATTTTTGCAAGACTGTAGTGTATACTTTTGTGCATCTCAAGATCGATGTTCTTGGAATTTGAATGAATCGTGAAGAGATAAACCTACCTTGGGAAATCAAAGAGAAGGTAGTGCTCTTTTGCAAGAGGCTCTAGTTGAGTTTGCAACCAATCTATGTTCTTCTCTAGGTAAATCATGCCATCAACTAGGCTTCCATTGGGGCGAAGTCCACATTTAGTCATTACATATTTGATATTGATTACATCCTTAATGTTGAAAACATGTTCATAGAGAAAAGCATCATTTGTAGGATCCAATTTTATCACTGCGACTTTCCTATAAAAAAGGGTGATAAACTTAGACATATGTTGGAAATATTGAGAGGGGGGTGAATAATTATTTCACTTCAATTAGTCAATTTTAACTTTGCAGAGAATTAATTATCATTAGCATTAGATCAAAACATAAATTAGCAAAACCATTCAAAAACTCATAACATCCAAGACAGTACACAAGAGATTTTTAGGTGGAAACCCTTCTAGGAGAAAAATCACGGAATGCTTCTTGATATAGGTCTTTAAAAATTACATAAATAGGAAGCTCCAACCTCCAAGATTCTCCAGCTAACTACAATGAGGCTCAAACCCCCTGCTTTGTCAGCTCCAACTGAAAGGATGCTTCAATGCCCTAGTTTACTAGCTCTAGCTGGAAGAATGCTCCAATGTGCTAGTTTACCAACTCCCATTGGAAGGATGCACAAACACCTTATTTTACTAGATTTAATGCCCTAGATTTATAAGCTCTAACTGAAAGGATGCTCCAATTCCCTACACAACCTCCAACCTGCCCTAGCACCACCCTACCACCCTGGAGCGTTCTCAAGTTCAAACCTACCCTAGCACCACCCTTTTGCCTCGAACTGTTTTCAAGCTCCAAACTGAAGGAGACTCCAATATTTGCCTTACACCACCCTACCACGCTGAAGATATAAGATAATTGAATAAGATTCAACATTATCTTTAACGTTGTTGCCACTATATTGTTACCACTCTCACTATATTTCAAAGTTTTCCACACAAGAAGCTACTTTGTCACAATATGGTTGTCAATCCTGAATAAATGTTCATACAACAAAGTCTGACGTCATCCATATAATTTGTCATCAATAACCCTAACTTGCAGTTTTGCAATACAAACCTTATATTTCAACAACAACCCTAGATGATCTAGCATTGCACTTTCTTATGATAGACATTCATCAACATACAACAATATCAAGATAATTTGTTTCTATAACACAAACTCTTTCAGCACTGATCAATGACTCAATAATAGCAATAATATTCTCACCAATAATGGTCAACAATATAAATATCAAAACATGTACTCTGACCTTTCAATAACATCCTCACACATACATCAGCATGTGCATGACAACCCTACCATCTCTACTCAAGCAATGCATCTCACTGTGAGACCCTAACAACACCATTTAAGCACCAAAAGAAAACCTCTACAACAATATGTTCAACATATTCAAACTTCGTTAACACTTAGCTATACAAGCAAGACATAAGCGAGTAAGACATGACACCCACTTGCTCACTGTATGATAATTCTTCAGGAACAGAAATTACTAATCTCCCATAGTATCAGCAAAATAATCTATACCTAAATCACACAATCATCACTTCACACATCTTTTGTTATACGTACAAGAGTATGCACAATATCTAGCTTTGATTAGATAGTGTCAAGCCTTGCTAACCCTCTCTCTACTCAAACCTTGAAGATACCTTCAAATATGTTGGTTTCCAAAGAAATACTTGTTTATGTCTTTCTGACACTGATCTGACCTCTAATGGTTTAGATTCACTGCCCTTATCTTAGTTAGAACGCAGAGCTTCCACTATTGTAAGTGAAACTTCTCAATTAGTGATTAGTTAGGGTCTTTATGCTTTTAATGAGAATTTTAACTGATTTGTTGTAGCCCAAAACTTGACCAAAACATAAATGACTCTTGTATAATTCTAAAATATGAACATAGTACATCAAACAATACCTCTATTTGCAATGCCAAGGATCGCCTCTTCTACGCCATGACTTGATTTCAACGATGACTTGAAGTAGAGTAAAATTTTGTCTTAGGATAATAGACCTCCACAAAAGCACTAGAATTAATGTTATATATAAAAACTTCAACACTTCACAAATTCTTTACAAGGTATGCTCAGTTCAGATTTTGGACTCAAATTTCACCACAAACATTACTTGAAAAATAATAACAAATCCTATGAAAACCCTATATATTCCTTGATCCTCATAGATATTCTTAAGTGAATAATGTAGTGATACTCTATTTAGGTCTATCAAGGGAGGTTGAAAACATGTGCTAAAAAATCCAAAGATATTCCATAGAATGCCACAAATCAACTTAGAGGGTTACAAAAATAGTTTCAAGTCAAAAAGTCACAACAATTTTCAAAGGGTGGGGTTTGTATAGTCTTCAAGTAGGTTCTGAAAATGGCTTGAGACCTACTAACTCGATCAAATTTGTGTCATTGAGTACAGCCTCAAGAAGGTTGAATCTAGTGTGGATGTAGGTCACTGAATTATCCCTCGGTACAATGCTAGTTTGAATCTCATATAGGCTAAGGATAACCTTAGGAAAACTGCCAAAATGATCCTCTGATTAGGGCATGAATCAACCTTCAAAATAGCGAAAATTACCAGCAATATAATAACAAAATATGCCCTAATGAATGACGAATACACTAGGTATTTTAGCCTCAAATCATGCCACAAATTAAGGTTTTAAAACTCAGTGAAATCAAATAAACTCCTAAAACAAATCTTCAAAATTGATCTTAGAATAACCATGGAATAGGTCACAGAACTTCAATGTATGGAGCCAAAAACATCAGTATGAAGCTTCATAATGTGTCCTCATTCATAGTGGCACAAGTGGTATGCTTGAAAATTCTTTAGATGAGAATGCTATAGCCCAATGCATAGAAACTCCACAAAAAATCCCTTGTATGTATGTCAGAAAAGGGTCGAATGGCCTCAAAAGGTGCACAAAAAAACCCAAAGAAAACTCAAAACACATATCAATGTTTAGATGCCTAGAACTATCTAAAAAAACAACCTATTCTTTTGTTGATCATGACTATAAAACCAATAGGAAACACATATAATATTTGTCAAGATATGTGTTGAAATTGTGTCTTTGGAGATCAAATGATTGCCTTTTTATAGAGGTCATGGAAGATTCTAGAAAGGCGTTGACCTGATTAGGAAGGAATAGAAGACAACCTAAAAAATCCTTAAAATTTGAATTTGAAAATTGAAATTTTGGAGCCAAAATCAACAACCATTAGGGCCGAAGTAAATTCCAAGTAATTTATAACTAGAAACCTTCTTCATAGATCGAATTAGGATGGGATAGTCCACATGCAAATGATTAAAATCCCATTACAATTTAATAAAATATTCTTGAGACTAAGTTCCATTTAATAATCCAACCAACAAATATCCCTTAACCTCTTATTTTGGGGATCTTGACCATGATTTTTGGGTTTCAACTTCAAGAATCCTTATCTCCTCAACCGAGAGAATCCACATGTCATGCCACTTACCATTGGAATTAGCACGAGGAGGAAAATTTAATGAAGATGGTTATGGGAGAAAATTCACTAATATTAATCCTCAAATTATTCAACAAGTGTGGGGCATCTGGGGCTTTCTATCCACTCTTATAAGCATTCTTGTCATTTGCATCTTCCATTCAATGCAAACTAAATGAATATTAAGAGAGTTCATAGACCAATGTTGGCATCAATGGCAACACCATTCAACAAACATGTCATTACAATAAGTAGGTTTTCCAAATCCTTGAGGTTGTTGGTTGTAGAAGCTTTTTCTAAATGTTTGGGAGGGGGCTTGAGTATTCTTAATGCTCTCTTTTCAACTTCATCTAGTGTCATTTGAGTCATTTCAATCTTTGTGGACAATAATGAAGATCCTTCTACCTTATCATAATCAACCTTATGAGGAACTCCCTAACAATATGCATATATATATATCCTTAGAAAAGGGGTACTTATCCTCTAAATATTTAGATACCATCCTTGGTCTAATCTGGAAAGACGTTACTAATTAATTTCTATCCTCAAATGATTTAGCACTTAAGATAAAAGGATTATGTAAATCTTCAATTTGTTTAGACTTTACAAACTAAGAATATATAGAATTAAAAGAAGAAATTATATCATTGTTAAGTATAGAAGTATCTCTTGTTTTGCATTATCAAATGTTGCATTTACTCATTTGGTTCATTGATATAATGCCTTTTCCCAACACCAGTTATCTAAAACTAATCCTTCTCACCACTCTTTTGATAAAAAAGATAGTCACCATCTAATATTTTCCAAACATCACTACTTTTAGCCCACTTGTTTGATTTTCAAAATAGACTAGATTTCTCAATTTACTAATTCCTACAAGAAATTTTTTCGATGATGAGTGATAAAACTCTATAGCTTTAGATATGTTAGATTAATAATATGGAACACTCTTTGAATTGTTATCCATCTACCATTTCCTTGAGATACTAAGTGTTCAAACATTGCATCTATTGCCATAAGTTTTTTAGCAATATATAGTGATTATTTCTAAATTTTGAAGCTTATAATGCAAACATGAGTTACCCTGATGAAAATAGACAAGTTCATGAACCTCATTGAATCAATTCATTTAAAAGCCCTCAATTTTCTTATGGATATTTTCATTTTTATACCTTAGTATAAATGCTTTAGTTTCAACCTTTTCCACCATTTCATGCTACACAAAGTGGTTAAGTAGTGCCTCTTTGATTTGCATTCAAACTAGCACAACATAAAAACTAGAAAGTGCGTGTGTTATGTTCATCACCATCCACCAAATGGTGGTTGGAATGATGAACTTTCTCAACAACAATATAAAAAAAAAACAATATATTGGTGGCTTCCATGTTTATGTATATCTCCATAAATTTCCCAAAAACAAAAAAAAAATTAACAGAAAATAGGCAAATGTCTATTTGTCATTTACTGACAAAAAGCTACCTTTTGTTAAGACAAAACAAAAAATTACTACTTTCAGCACTAAACAAGCCCACTTGTTTAGTGTTTGAAACAATGTACTATTTCTTCAATGTACTAATTTGTGTTGGAATTTTTTCCAATGACAAACCATCAAATTCTATAGCTTCAAATGTGTTAGATGAATATGATGAAAATTTCTCTTAACTAATATCTAACCAACGTTTTCCTTGAGGTCTTAAGTGTTCAAAATATGCATATTTTAGCATAACTTTTTTAGCAATATCCAATGACTATATCTAAATTTTGAAGCCCATAACACAAACATGAGTTGACCCAACAGAAATAAACAAGTTCCTCAACCTCACTGAATACATTCATTTAAAATCCATGTTGATAGTGTGTTGAGGTCTCAAAAATCGCTACGTCAACACAGGGGGAAAACCACCTGGTCCGGACCTTAAGACAACTCCTTTTCCGTTTAGGTAGTGACTTCGATTGGGGATAATGGGACCAATTTACCAATGAAAGGTTATTGAATGGATGTGTAATGCTTATAGTGAAGTGAAATAGATGGATTTGCAGTAATGAATTAAATACAAAACATATGCATTAATCTACTCTATAACCCGATATTGTTTAACTTTTATCTAGATGAGATCTATAATGATTTTCCTTAGTAAATGACAATATAGATTTCTCAAACACCAATGGAAATGAAAATATCTCAAGATGATTATGTTGATTAATTAGTTACTCAAAATCATGTGTATTACTCAACGGCAGCATGATCAAAAATGAATACATGTAACATTGTTCTTTAAATAACATATAATAAGAAATATGAAAATATAAATTCACTATTTATTTATAAACAAAACAGAGGTACAAAGATGGAAATACCAGATGTACGCTACTCAGTTTATAAAAGAAATAGCATTAGTTTATTCCTTCCCATAAATATGATTCCAGGAGTACAGTAATGTAACTTCTCAAAATTATTTATGAAAATAACTAAACAATGTTCCAGTTGTTCTATTGAGAAAAGTATGAAAGTACAGTAGTGCGAGTTTTCGTAAGCCTTTCTTCATAAAATTCAGGACCTTTATTTTGTACAACAAGCAAGCTTAAATAGCATAAAACAACTAAATCTATTGTGCATAGCGATGAGGGCATTTAAACAGATACCTTCAACAATGCTTAAAGGAAAATAGTTTTTTGGTAGCAATGTTCTGAATGTGATTTGTTGTCTTCATTAGCTTTGTTTGTTCCATCGGATTCTCTGAATGTTTGTCCATCTGTTTGAACTGAACTCTTGCTTATCGGCACAACTGTCTTCTTCTTCCATGAACCTGAACACGAAAACAGGAATCGATAAACTGAAAATAAATGAGACTGATAAGCGAGTTTTATTTGAAACAAATCATGTTTTGCAGAAAATGAGGATAAAAACGTAGAGTGTAATAAATCTGAACACAACCATCATGGAGAGGAATGTTGAGTGAGGTATGTGTCAAGACAAGTCGGACTTTACGATCTTATTTTGTATCGTTTGTAGATTGGGGGTAGAACTCATAATAATCGCAATCGCTTGGAGATTGGGAGTACTTCAAATAAAATTGCAATCGTGATCGCGGAAAGGTGGATGACTAATGGTTTTTTTCGAGGAGGTCGGAAGTGGTAAGTGGTTTGTGAAGAGGGGAGTCTGAAAGAACAAAGGAGTGATGCGTGGATATATGGCTGGATGGGAAAAACCACTTTTCAGACCCCCCCCCCCCTTTAAGAAACTTAACATGAGCATAGGGGGGTCCGAAGTCTTCTCCACCGTTGATCTGGGTAGATATGAGTCGTTTATTAAATCAATGTTAGTCGGGCTTTTATATCTCAATTGGTGTTCATAGCGGAGGCAGAGGTAGAGGCAAGATTATGAAAGTTGCGATAAGCCTAGATGCGAAATCATTCATATCCACTTAAATATCGTGTCGGGTCTGGGTGGACTAATCACAATCGCAAATCGACTGGGGTGAAGGATTTGTTATAATGCGTGTCTCTTTGAAACTTGTGATTGCGAAGTCCCGAGGTGATGTGGAAATGATGTCATGAATGACATCATGATGTGATGTGGCATGTGACATGGCAGATGATGTGGTGATGACATGGCAGTTGATGTCATTAATGATGTCATATCGCAATTGGCATTCGAAACAAAAGCAAAGGAATATGGTTTGAGTCCTGAATACTTTCGATTTGCGATGTGTAAGATGACATGGATGATGATGTCACTTGTGATGTGGATATGATGTCACTAATCACAATCGCAATCGGTGGTGTGAAGCGAGGTAGAACCTTTAGGCTCTTGCAATTGCGCGGAAGTGAAATTTTAATGAATTGCAGTGAATAATCCCAGCGGGTTTGGCTATATCGCATATCACAATCGATTATGGCAGGAAGCAAGAGGCAAGACCTTTGGAAACTGCGATAGCCACGGATTTGAGATTTTAATTGAATCACAGTTGATTTTCCCATCGGGTCCGAGTCTAATCACAAACGCAGTTAGTTAAGGTTAAGACTTAAGTTTTTTGGAACTTTTACAATCACAACAGAGTTAGTGGAGGGGGCTTTTCCTTATGAAACTTTTTTTATTTGTGATGCAGGGAAGTCTTTTCCTTTAGAAACTTTGCGATGTGGGATTTGGACGAGTCGGAGTTTATAAAGATAAAACCTTTGGTAATTAAAAAACTTCGATTATTTTGTTTTTTTATTAAATAACCCATATTTTTTAATACTTAAGGTTTTTGAATCCTAATTATAGTTTTGGTCTCGGGAGCTATTAAAATTTGGTTTTTTTTGGATAATCAAGGTTTAATACTTGGGTTTTAATTAAAAAGCCTAAGTATTAAACTTTGGTTATAGTTCTTTATTAACAATTTTTATGTTAATTTTCTAAAACTATAGGGTCCCTATTTTAATATAATAAATTTCATAGGAAATTTATAATATATTAAAATGGGGGTTGTTGAACAGTACAACAATTGGTGATTTACTGGAAGAACCGGTTATCTTTGATAAATGAAATTTTCCTAAAATTCAATAAAAATAATCTAAGAAGTGGAAACTACTTTTCGAAACATTAAGATAAATAAAATTACTCTGACTATAAAACTCATTAATTTGCAATTTCTTTAAAAAACCTTTCGTGAATGAAAAAAAGCACCTTTATTTACTTGTATCAGTCATTAATTAGTTTATAAAAATAATGTAGGGGGCCTCTTATTACTTACTTTGTAGTGTACTCATTTGTCATAGGTACAGCCACTGCTGCCAGCAGACATTGATAGCCTTGAAAGGGTTACCTTTTAACCAATAACAATCCAGTATGCCATCCATTTAATAGTGCAATAATTACAAGTATTTTTTTTTAGCTGGTATGTTGGATTCTCCTGTAAGAAGCTTGCAGAAACCTTGCCCTCTGATAATTTTGGTTGGTTTTATTTCAATATCATACTCCTGCAAATATCTTACCCAATTTTCCCTCACTGTTGGGAATGGAACTATTACTTTCGTGTGTGTTTTTAAAAGAAAATGTATAAAATGCTTTACATATTTTATATACAGTAAATGCTTGTTTTTCTACCTCTGAATAATTCAATTCAACACCTTGAAAATTTGGATTGAAAGTTGAGATGGGTGCTTCAATTTTATAATTATCAATTTGTGTCAAAACAGTGGCATAAGATGTTGAAGAAGCAAAGGTATATAAGATGAAATGATCGGAGAAATTCGGAGTAATTAGAGAAGGAGCATTGATGATTGCATGTTTGATTAAATCGAATGCTTTCTTTTCATGATGACTCCATTTAAAAATTGTGTTTTTCTTAATCATTTGTTGTAACTGCAAAATAATTTGTGAGAAATCAGGGACAAATCTTTTGACAAAATTGATCTGTCCAAAAAATGATTGCATGTTTTTTTTGTTATATGTTGGAGAAATTCTGAAATTTCTTTTTTTCTATCAGGGTCAATGTAAATTCCATTTTTTGACACGATGAATCCTAAAAAATTCCCTTCACTAAGAGCGAGAAAAAAAATAAAATAAAATAAAAAGAAGACTTTTTCGGATTTAATGAAATCTCATATTTTCTACCGTGTTCAAAAATTTGTCTTAAGTTCTGCAAATGATTATTTCTGTTCTTTGAATAAACAGTAATGTCATCCAGATAAAAAACAGTCGTTTTATTTAACAGACCTTTGAAAGCTATATCCATGGCTCGTTGGAAAGTGGCTCCTGCATTTATTAAACCGAATGGCATTTTTTGGTAGGCATAAGTTCCCCATTTAGTTCTAAAAGTAGTATTTAGCCTATCATCTGGGTGGACCATGATTTGATTATATCCTGAGAAACCATCAAGGAAAGACATAAGTTAGGAACCAGCAACTGATCATAAAATATATTCCATAGTGGGTAGCAGGAAATTATCCTTTTGACTGACCTTATTAAGATTCCTAAAATCTATACAAATGCAAATATCACCGTTTTTATTCCTAGCAGGTACCAAGTTGGAAACCCATCTTGAATGCTTAACTAGGAAAATGATTTTAGCCTTAAGGAGTTTATTCAATTCCATTTTGATATGATTTTCTAAGTTCGAATGAATTTTCCTTAATTTTTGTTGGACAGGTTTATCATTAGATGTCATTGGAATTGTGTGTTGAATGATGGAAGTGTCAAATGTTTTGAGATCTTCGTAACTCCAAGCAAAGATATCCTTATCTTTTTTTAACAAATGAATAAAGGATAATCTTTCTTCAAACGAGAGACCAAGTCCTAAATTGATGTTCTGAGGTTTAATATTTTTCCCAAGGTTTATTAATTTAAATCTCAAAGTTGAACTTTCTAGTTTTGAATTAGTAACTCTCTTAAATTTGTCTTTTAAATCATAGATATCCTCCAGTTTAACTACAGATTTTGGTATGGGATTACCATTGATTTTCTGTTTTAATTGATTGTAGTGTTCATCTTCATCAATTATTTGGTCATCGTATGATTTTTCAGAAGTTAAGAAGCTTAAAATGTCTTCATAATCATTAAATACCCACCAATTGGTGATATTTTCGGGAATGGATGGTCTAAAGATTAACTCTACAGAAAATTGATCGGAGTTGTAATCTTCGGATGGGATCATTTTTGATGCAACGTTAGCAAGAAGTTCAGCGCTGGCATTCTGAATCCTAGGAATAGTAGAAATGTTAAATGCTAAAAAATGTGAAGTGAGAGACTAAACCAAAGATTGATAATACTTCAAGTGTGTAGAGATACAATGCATCATGTTTCTGACTTGTTTAATTACAATTTCTGAATATCCAAAAACTTGAAGGTATTTAATGTCAAGGCTAATTGCTTTGTACATACCTTGGACCAATGCCTCATATTCTGCAATATTATTTGTGCATTCGAATTCCAATCTGCAAGTCAGCGTTGTCTTCACACCTTCGGGATTAATCAGTATGCAACCTGCTCCTGCACCATCACTTGATTTTGACCTATCAAAATATAATGTCCAGAATAAATAATTAACTAATGGTTTTTCTAACATATTTACACATATGGAAAAGTCAATCTGTGAAAAAATTTCAATTTGAGAAGCTACAGAATTACTCAAAAATGGTGACGTTTGTGCTTTAAAATTCTCAAAAAATGATTCATTAGGGTAGTTTCCAAGAATGTTGTTATTAAATGTTGCTGCCTCATTTTCACCTTCGAAATCTGTTACCAAATGTGTCATGTGTTTTTCTCGATTGATTCTAATTTGATTATCTTTCCATTAAATGGGAGCCATAAGTGAGGCCAATCAGTGGAAAAATAACCGTGTAGTTTTTCTGACCAATCTCTACTAAGAATTAAACCGTAGAAATCTGGGATATCAACAACTAATATATCAATTATTTGACAAACTTCAGGTTTCAAAGATAATCTAATAAGAACTGAATTCATTTCTCCTATGACTTTCACTTCTATCCTATCGAGTTGCACAATGTGAACTGGGGTTTTCTGGGGTAACATGTTTAATTTTAGGCAAACTGAATAGGGCATGATATTCAAAGAAACCCCTGAATCTACCAAGCAGTTATGTGCATTTTTACTAAATATTTCAAAAGTCAAAAGAAAAGGATGGATATGTGAATTAGACTTGTCACCTATCATAATAGCATCATAGGAATCGAATAATGAATGACCAGGAGGTTTACCCATTCCGTTAGAAGCTTTGAATACCACAACAGCAAGAAGAGGAGAAGCAGATACTGTGTTCAATTCTTTCAATAAACATTTCTATTGTTGTTTGAGTTTAGTGAGTTCATGAAGGGAAATGTTTGCTTTTATTTTCTTCATATCCTCAACTATATTGTACTCAATAGTATCTGAAACTACTAAGGTTCTGGTTGAAGATGGAGAATTGGATGAAGACGGAATTACTTGTGGGGAAGTGGAAGTGGATTTTTTAACAGCAACTTTATCTTTAGCAGTGGAAGTTGAAGGTTTATGTTTTTGAATTGGTTGTATAGGATCAACTAGACCTTTACTTCTTGTGCCAATAGGTAATGCTTCATATTCATTTCCACTATCAGAAATAGGAAGAATAAAATCCAACATTCCATTTAACTCAGCTATTTGTTCATCTTGGGGTTCATTAGCAAAAAATGTTGCTTCCTCCTCATCTTCATCATTAGTTTCTGCATTAGATATCGTGTTTGGAGGTTGTGGATTAGGTGGTTGATTTCTTCTTAATAGTCTAAAAGGTTTTTTGGAAGAAGATTCAACTACTTTTTTTTTTATCTCTACCATCTCGTTAGACAAAGTTTTAAGGACTTGTTGCAAGCCTTCAAGATCAAAGGGATCTTTAAGTGATTTCTTTTTTGTCTCATCCTTAAATGTAAATTTTTTCAATTTTCTTTCTTCCTGATCTTTTTTCTTTTCTAGTGCATTTATCCCCTTCTCTACATACACAGCTTCTTTCATATTTTCTACTAAGGTATTTTTATTAGCTCTATCTACAAAAATCGTTATGTTAGAAGGAAGAAATGAAATATACCATTCAATTTGTACATCGACACCAGGTCTAGAAGTAGCTGGGATTTTATTTAACAATTTGTTAAATCTGGAATTGAAATCTTTTATCTTTTCCCCTGAATTTGTTTTTAAATTGGAAAGTAAATTGATAAGAGATGTGGTTGAGCGATCATCACCAAATTTAGTCAAAAAATGTTCTTCAAAAATATCCCAACTAGTAATAGAATTGGTTGTTAATGAAAAGTACCAAGGCCCTGCTGATACTTTAAGAGTGTACGGGAATAATCTAACAACCACGTCTTCTTCATCTATGCCATTAAGATTGATGGCTAACATATAATTATGAAGGTGCTCTTCAGTAAGTAGCCCATCATCAAGATTGAATTTGGGAATCCATCTTTCAGTATGTTTTGGTAGAGGATGAAGTGGTGATGGCATTTGAACATCTCCCAAATTGGACCATGGTCTAGCTACCATTGTAACAATTGGTGAGGTGGATGTGATGAAAGAAGCACTGGCAGCTATGATAGTACTTCTTGGCTAGCACTATTCATTTGTGTAGAGGAAATGGAAATAACTGAAGTGATCGGTAGAGAAAAGGGAAATGAAAAAGGAATAAATGGAGATGTTTGTGAATGAGAGAGTGAAGTAATCTCACTAGTAGAAGTTCGGGAATTTGATGTAGCAGTTTTCATTTGGATGGATTGAAGTGGAAATTCAAATGACGAAATGCCAAATTTTTCACTTCAGGACTGAGTCAAAACACCAGTTTCGTGAAAAATAGAAGTTATACTTCCTTCAAAAACTTTGGATGATTCAGGATTTTTTGCTAAAATGGAGATGTCTTCCAATTTCTTTACCAAAGTTGTAATTTCTAGTGATTCTGGAGTATAATCCATAGGGATTACCTCAGGAATTATTCTATGAGACTTGGGAGGTGATTGTACAACTCCTGATCTAAAAGTAGGATATTCTGGAGGGGATATAGAAGTTATAGGAGATTTGGAGGGGGAATGACTCTTAGAATGGCCATTTGTTTTTGGATTAGACTTAATTTCCATTCATACTCTGCATGCCCTCCTTCTAGCACCAAAAAGTGTTGAGGTCTCGAAAATCGTTGTGTCAACCAAGAGGAAAACCACCTAGTCCAAACCTTAAGACAACTCCTTTTCCTTTTAGGTAGTGGCTCCGACTAGGGATAATGGGACTAGTTTCCAAATGAAAGGTTATTGAATGGATGTGTAATGCTTATAGTGAAGTGAAATAGATGGATTTGCAATAATAAATTAAATGGAAAACATATGCATTAATCTACTCTATAACCCGGGAATGTTTAACTTTTATTTAGATGTGATCTATAATGATTTTCCTTAGTAAATGACAATACAGATTGCTCAAACACCAATGGAAATGAAAATATATCAAGATGATTATGTTGATTAAATAGTTAATTAAAATAATGTGTATAAATCATATCACATTTAGAATATCAAAGCAAATTTCTTAACATGTATTTAAAAATATCAATCGCAGCATGATCAAAAATGAATACATGTAACACTATTCTTTAAATAACATATAATAGGAAATCTGAAAAATATAAATTCACTATTTATTTATGAACAAAATAGAGGTACAAAGATAGAATACCATATGTATGTTGCTCAAGTCATAAAAGAAATAGCAGTAGTTTATTCCTTCCCACAAAGATGATTCCAGGAGTACAATAATGTAACTTCTCAAAATTCTTTATGAAAAATCCTAAACAATGTTTCAGTCGTTCTATTGAGAAAAGTATGAAAGTAGAGTAGTGCGAGCTTTCGTAAGCCTTTCTTCATAAAATTCAGGACATTTATTTTGTACAACAAGCAAGATTAAATAGCAGAAAACAATTGAATCTATTGTGCAGAGCGTTGAGGGGATTTAAACAGATCCCTTCAACAATGCTTAAAGGAAAACATTTTTTTGGTAGCGATGTTCTGAATGTAATTTGTTGTCTTCATCAGCTTTGTTTGTTCCATCATATTCATTGTATGTTTGTCCATCTATTTGAATTGAACTGCCACTTATCAGCACAACTATTTTCTTCTGTCATGAACCTGAACACGAAAAAAAGAATCGATAAGCTGAAAATAAATGAGACTGATAAGTGAGTTTTATTTGAAACAAATCATGTTTTGTAGAAAATCATGATAAAAACATAGAGCGTAATAAATATGAACACAACCATCATGGAGAGGAATGCAAAGTGAGGTCTGTGACAAGACAAGTTGGACTTTATGGTCTTATTGCATATCGTTTTTAGACCGAGGGTAGAACTCAAAATAATTGCAATCACTTGGAGGTCGGGAGTACTTCAAATAAAATTGCAATTGCAATCACGGAAAGGTGGATGGCTAATGGCTTTTTCGAAGGGGATCGGAAGTGGTAAGTGGTTTGTGAAGAGGGGAGTCTGAAAGAACAAAGGAGTGACACATAGATATATGGCTGGACAGGAAAAACCACTTCTCAGACCCCCCCCCCCCTTGAGAAACTTAAAATGAGTGCAGGGGGGTCTGAAGTTTTCTCTGTCATTGATCTGGGTAGATCTGAGTCGTTTATTAAATCAAGGCTAGACGTGCTTTTATATCACAATTTATGTTCGAAGCGGAGGTAGAGGTACATATAGGATTATGAAAGTTGTGATAAGCCTGGATGCAAAATAATTCATATCCACTTAAATATCATGTCCGGTGTGGGTGGCCTAATCGCAATTGCAAATCGGTTGGGGTGAAGGATTTGTTATAAGTTGTGTCTCTTTGAAACTTGCAATTTTGAAATATCGGGGTTACGTGGCAGTGATGTCACGAATAACATCATGATGTGATGTGGTGGGTGATGTGGCATGTGACATCGAAGATGACATGGCAGTTGACGTCATTGATGACATCATATCGCAATCGGCATTCATAGCAAAAGAAAAGGAATATGGTTTAGGTCCTACATAATTGAGATTTGCGATGTGTGGGATGACATGGAGGATGATGTCACTTGTGACTTGGATATGATGACATTGATCGCAATCGCAATCAGTGGTGAAGCGTGGTAGAACCTTTAGATTCTTGTGATTACGCAAACGTGAGATTTTAATGAAATACAATGAATAATCCCCGCGGGTCTGGCTATATTGCATATCCCAATCAGTTAAGGCAAGAAGCAGGAGGCAGGACCTTTGGAAACTATGATAGACGTGGATGCGAGATTTTAATTGAATCACAGTTGATTTTCCCATTGGGTCTGGGTCTAATCGCAATTGCAATTAGTTAAGGCTAAGACTTAAGTTTTTTGGAACTTTTGCCATCGCAATGGAGTTGGCGGAGGGGTCTTTTCCTTATGAAACTTTATTTATTTGCGATGTTGGGAAGTCTTTGCCTTTAGAAACTTTGCAATGCAGGATTTGGATGAGTCGGAGTGTATAAAGATAAAACCTTTGGGAATTTAAAAACTCTGATTATTTTGTCTTTTGATTAAATAAACCATATTTTTTAATACTTAAGGTTTTTGAAGCCTAAGTATAGTTTTGGTCTCGGGGGCTATTAAAATTTGATTTTTCTTTTGGATAATCAAGGTTTAATACTTGGGTTTTAATTAAAAATCCTAAGTATTAAACTTTGGTTATAGTTCTTTATTAACAATTTTTATGTTGATTTTCTAAAACTAAAGGGTCCCTATTTTAATATAATAAATTTCATAGGAAATTTATAATATATTAAAATGGGGGTTGTTGAATAGTACAACACAATGATATAAATTTATCAACCAAGGTGCCTTCGAAAACCAAGAAAGTGTGTTTGATGAGTGTTTGGTTGTAGGTGTGTAAAATTTCTTCTACTGCCGATGGAAGGAGTAAAGTGAGCCTCTAAGAGAGAGGTAATAGTGACACCCAAGAAGAGACACACCCAAACAAGAGGGATTTGTTTAACGTCCAGCAGAATAGTCCACAAAAGATGCGATAGTCATTACAACCAATGAATGAGAAAAAATTGTCTAGAATCCTACATAATAGTCCACAAGGATGGGACAGAAATAACAACCATTACAGCACATTCTCAATAAGATAAGTACTAAAATAACCAAAATAGTCAACTATTTTAGCACAGATGAAAACAAACATGAAAAACATTTGCATAATAGTCTTACAAATATTCATAATCCATGCATGAAGAACGTGTCAACCATGAAGGCTTTTGTTATTAAGTAAAAGTTCCAAGACACGCGTATACAATGAACATCACTGCTCCAACAATGGAGCGTTGGATCCACTCCTTACTCCCCAAAAGAACTATTTTGTCTCTCTAATGCCTTGCGAGAGGAGCCAAGGTGAAAAGTCCTTTGCTCATACAATGAGGGTGTATATATAACCAAGAGGTGATGCTTCACCTTCCTTGTGACTCTTTGACTACCCTCATGATTGTTTGACTTCCTATGACTTTTCAACCTTACATGACTCTTCATATTCTGAATGTGTCCTTTGGACTTCCACTTTACAATACATTTCAAATAGGTAATTACATAATCCATAATAATGATGTGGCATATGATGACTTGTGACAGGACATGACATGACACTGATGACATGAACTGCATGATGATGTGATAGTGCCAAGTTGTCCTTCTTGTTGCTTCTTTCTTTGTGTCTTCTTGAAAAGATGGTACATGTTCTTCTTCTTCCTCCTCCTTATGACTTGAAGATGAGGATTCTTCCATGTGATCTTGATCTTCATCTTCTGTTATAGTTTGGTGTTCCTTCGTCTTCTCACCTGATGATCATCTTATCTCTTCAGCTCCATATGTGTCTTCTAGCATGTCCTCCTTCTCCATCTCCTTTTTCATCATCTTTCCATAGCATGATAGATTAATTGCATCTGCAATCCACTCATGACAAGACGACATCAGTCTAATAAACCCCTAATCTAAGATGGTGCATATTGATCAACTAATTGAGTCAAAACCAGGTGATAGGCTAGGAAAGAGTCTAAGTAAGTGTGCAATTCTGCATCTCAGGCAGTCAAGGGTGAAGCTTGAGTCTTGAGACTGCACAACGTGCAATTTAGGCTAGGCTGAGGAAGAAAATTGCGCAGCCTGGTAGCTTAGGGGGACAAGTTGAGGGGATGAGAACTGGATCAACCTATTTCGTAGTTTTGGAGGAGAGAGGAGCTTAAGTGATTACGCTAATTTCATAGTTCAAGAGATTAGGGTTGAGCCTTGAGCCTTGAGACTGCACAGTTCGTAGTTTAGGCAGGATAGGGAGATAAAATGCACAGTTTCTAGACTCAGTGAGCTTAGCTACGGGGCTTTGCACTGCTTGAGAGAACTATGCATTTATGGGAGGCAAAGGAGGTTGGGCCATTGCACAATTGTGTAGCTCAGGATCTCTTGAGATGAGCTTGAGGCTAGACATTGTGTAGTGCACAGTTCAGGCTAGGTTTGGAAGACGAATTTCGCAATTCTGGGAGGCAAGGTCGAGCTTGAGCACTGGAACAACACAATGCAGCAGTCCTAAGAAGTAGGAAATGTGCATTGCACAGTGTCAAGGGAAAAGGATGCAACTTGAGGGTTGAAACTATGTAGTGCGCGGTCTAGGAAGGTCGAATGAGGCTAGGTTGCTGGAAAACTATGAAAATTGGCTAAGTGTGGCACTGAAGATACTGATGTGAACAGTGATATGACTTGACTGTGATCACACACTTGAAACAAATTGATGAAAAAACAACATAAATCATTCGGAACATGTTAACGACATATTTCCCTCAATGTGAAACCTTGCAACGAATTTACAACAAATGTGAAAGTAAAGGTACACTTTGCGACGATTGTGATGACACTTGTGCAACAGTGCTTAAAAATTTGGGAATGAGTGTGACTGTTGTTTACATGGTTATACCAACTCATTCACACAAAGATAGCCCCTTGAAACCACTAGAATAAGCATATATACATTGTGTAACAGCTAACAAGCGAAAATACACCAATTGCTAAACTGTGAACCACTCATGCAATATGTGGACAAAAATGGAAGTAACACATGCCAGAGAAAATATAACATGAAAACGACACTAATTAGAGTGAAGGAAAGTGAAAGAGACAGCCGAAAACATGAAAATTACACTCACGAAATAAAGGTGTGTGAAAGCGACAGTTTGCAAAACTCACCAAAATGGAAGTACGAACGCAGCTACAATGTGATGAATTGTTGTTGTCAGTGCGCACTAATTGCTGACATGGATTGGACATTACATATGTTGGGCCTTAGTTTTGGTCTTATTTTTGCTCTAAGAAACTTACTAATCCATCTATTTGCCATCCATTTTCCCTTCATTCATCCCATTTTGATGTATATTTGATATCCATTCAGGTATTTAATTTTAATTTTTCAATTTCTAAAGTTTTTATGAAAGTTTGGTTTTAAGTGCAAAATTGGAAGATTCAGAAATTCCCGTAATAGCTCTATGGTTGATGTGGTTGCAGGACACTTGGGCACAAATTGAATGCATGGATGGACAGCTTGGGAACTAGGACTAAGCCAGTTATGCTTAGTTCAAACAGAACAAGCTTTATTAGGCCCATTTGGTGCTAGTCAATCATGACTAGTCATTCAAAAATCCCATAGAAATAGGGCAGTTTTGAGATTCTATGAGATTGGTAATATTTCTTAGGATGGGAGTAATGAATTCGACTTAGATAGATGGATGAGAGTAGATGGGTTTGTTTGAGTGAATATAGATCGGTTTGTTTCATGAGACTTCTTATTTAAGAGCCAAGACTTTGATGGCTTATGTATTGACTTATTATACTTTTATGTTGTGACACTTTTGGATTGAAGAGTTAATTTGAAGACTTGTGCTATTATTATTTTGTTGTTCAATGCTATGGATTTGTGACTGAATTTGAGCTTCTGATATCACTTCTCAAGTGTGCAAGGCAAGGGTGGAGGGCCCCCATTCCAAGCTAAATACACTTCCTTGTTAACTAGTTTTATTTCTTGTAATCTGGTTATTGTAGAACTGATTTTTCAAAGCTTTATTTCAGATTGCTTTATGGTTCACGCATGGTGATTGATTTCATTAGTTCTTAGCTTATTCATCACTTTATTAAGTTGGAAAAACAAGTGTTCAAGTTGAGCATCCCTTCTACTAAAATGATGAGTTAAAACTAGTTTCCTTTGTTTGCATGCAAGTGGTTTCTTATTGTGATTTTGGTATTGAGATGAATGAATTATGATGAAATACCTTATGTGTCTCTTAAGTTAAGAGCTTCTTTCATTAATAATTTATCCATCTTAAGTTCTTGGTTTTAATCTCTGATTCATTAAGTGGTAATTGAGGCAAAAGTGGACTTCTTGAGTCAAGAACCATTTCAATATTTTTCCTCTTTTTAAACCAATTGAATTAGAGTTGTAGGATGTACCGCTTTAAGCTTTTGAATAACTTATCTTTCAAGGTTTGATTACATCTGATCTTCACATATAGTGAACTTGCCTCAAAGCATAAACAACCCGAATTGATAAGAAATAATTGTGTTAATTTCGGTAAACAAATTAGCTCAACATTTTGGCGCCGTTGCCGGGGAGGCAAATATCGGCATAGTCAATAGAAAGATAAATTTCAAAACAAACAAAAACATTAGTTACATTCATTTTTAGTTATGTTTCTTTATGCCTAGATATAGAGATCCTCAAGGTAGATTTATTAAAAACCCCCACAAATAGAGATAGGATCATCAAACACCCCAATTACTGGTAATCCAATAATTGAGGAATTAGCAGAAAAACAAAGAACTGGACAATGATTAACTTTGATTGAGAGGCAAACTTTGTTAGCTTGGGAAGCAAAACAAAAACAATCTTCAATTTCCGGAAAACAAAAAGAAATTATCAAAGGAAAACAACCTGTCTTTCCATCCATAAATCCACCTATCTTTCAACAACCTGAATCTCCACTCAAAATTGAAACAAATAAACCAATGGCAGAAGAGGGACATGGATCTGTTATTTTCACTCCTGAACAACGAGCTGAGTATGAAAGACAACAAAGAGAATGGAGAAGAAAGAGAGAGGAGGAGGCAAAACAAGAAAATGATAGAAAGATAGAAAATGATCGGAAAAGACAAGAAGATGGTAATGATCAAGAGGCTACTTTTGGCTTTCCAATAGTAGACACAAGTGCAATATTAGGAGAAGAAGTGAAAATGAAAAATATTCCACCTTCTGTATTGCCAAATTTTTATGGAATGCCCACGGAAGATCCTGATGCTTTTATGTTTGAATTTGATATTATATGTAGAACATATGGATACACTGATGACATTCATAAACTTCGTCTTTTCCCTGCAACATTGAAAGCAGCAGCTTTAAAATGGTTCATGGGTTTAGGAGAACAAACAATAGCTTCTTGGGATGATATGAGATCGGTCTTCCTTAAAAAATATCAAGCTTATTGTAGATCTAGAGATTCAAAGGAAGATGTTTTCAGAATGACACAACAAGAAGATGAAAGTTTAGAAGAATATTTGAAAAGATTTGCATATAATCTACAAAAATCTAAACAACACTCTCTAAATCAAGAAACCATTCGAACAATCTTTCTCAAGGGTGTAAGGGATGAATACCTTGACATTTTTAATGTGATGGGTAAAGGAGACATTTCAAACCTACCATTCGAAGAAATTGTTGAGTTATGTCAAAAATATTCTAGAGGAAGATCAAAAACAGGAAAGAGAGAAGCAAGTTCAAAAGCAGCAAAGTCAGCTGCAGGAGGGATAACAAGAGCTGAAATAGGAAGCTTATTGGAAAACTTCAAAACATACCTCTTAAGTACATTAGGAACACAAGTAGATGTTCTAAAGGCAAACAAGAAGAAAGAAGAACAAGAACAAGCTCTAGCAATATTTTGTTCCAAATGTAGAAAGAAACATCCATTGAGAGAATGTCCTTTGGATAGTATTCAGGTTTGTGGTCTTTGTACAGAAAATCATTCCACAAAAATTGTCTAAGATTGAAAGAATTACAAATGAACTCAATGGAAGAAGTGCCAGGAATAGAAGGTTTTTATCATGTAGCACCACGAAGACCATGGCAACTTAGGATGCCTCAACAAAATCAACAACAATTCCCTCAACAAAATTACCTCTATCCACCTCAAAATCCTTGGACCCCTCCAATGCCATGGCAAGCTTGGCTCCACAACAATATCCACAACAACCTGCACAAGGTTAGAGAGGATATGGTTATGGAAACCAGCCACCTCAACAGTATCAACAACAATACCAGCAACAATACCAACAGCCATTTGCATATCCACAATATTCACAGTCCATACCATTTCAACAACAACATTCTGCATATCCACAATCCATGCCATTTCCACAGCAGAATCCACCATCGTTGTTGACCCAACCACAACAGTTACAGCTACCCACAAATCAACCCAGACCAACTCAATTACCAGCCCAACCAATGGCAAATCCGAATAATAAGGTGGACAAATCTGCATACACTGTAGAGGAAGCAGCATGTTTTCCCACATATTCGATTCTTCCTTTTAATGATTACCATCTAAGGTCTGGAAAAGTGCTTAAAAAAGATTCTCCTCCAATCATAGAAGAACCAACTGAACAAGGAGAATCACCTGAAACATCACAAACTGAGATACAAATTCAGAAAGGAAAAACCATTACAACTCAAACACCACCTTATCCTGAAAGGTTAGTGGAACAACAAAAAGAAATGACCCTTCCTGAATTTGATATTTTAGATGAGTTAAAAAATGCTTATGTAAAAATTCCTTTGTTGAAGGCAATTAAAGAAATACCAATATATGCTAAAACAATAAAGGAATTGTGCATTAAGAAAACAGGGAAAAAGAAGAAGGATCCTACTACAATCCAAGTCATTGGTAAATTAGCAAGCCTCGTGTCTACACAAACCATTGTAGAGAAATATATTGATCCTGGTATCCCTATGGTTACTATATCAATAAATAAATTCTCAGTACCAAACACATTAATAGACTTGGGAGCAGCTATAAATGTAATGACAATGGAGACAATGAAAACTCTGCATTTAAACAACATTAGATCAACTTCTACAATTTTAGAAAGATCCTCTTATCTTAGGCAGACCATGGTTAGCTACCGCTGATGCCTTTATAGGATGCAGATCAGGAAGCACGATTATTTCACATGGAGATGAAAGGAAACACATTGCTATTTATTCACCTACACAATCAACTTCTTTAGAATCAGTACTTGAAACTCAAGAAAAACAGCAAACTAAATCAGTTTTAAGTATAAATCAATTCTGACTTTAGAGAAGAAGAAGAGAATGAAGACTTAATGGACATTTTCATTTCAGAACCAAGTATTTCAAAGCAGCTTAGAGAAGTCTAATATGAAGCTACAAGTAATCTTTTCAATCAATGCTTTCAGGAAACTTGTACTGTTCAAACTTTGCGAAATTCTTTTATAGACATCTTTCCTGTAAACACAATCTCCAATCCAATAATAAAAACAATTGAGGTATATCCTGGAAAACATTTAAACATTGGAAACCAGTTGCAATCAGCACAAGAACAAGAGGTAATTGCATTATTACAAAATATTCAAAAGCTTTTGCCTGGGATTATACTGACATGCAAGGAATCCATCCCAGCACATGTATCCACCACATCTATACATATGATCAACTCAAACCTGTAAGGCAACCTCAAAGACGAATGAATCCCATGATGAAAGAAATAGTGAAAGAAGAACTGCAAAAATTGTTAAATGTTGGATTCATCTATCCTATTTCAGATAGACAATGGGTTTCTCCATTGGTTATAGTACCAAAGAAAAATGGAAAGTGGAGGGTATGCGTGGACTATCGGGAACTAAACAAAGCTACATTAAAAGATCATTTTCCTCTACCATTCATTGACCAGGTGTTAGACTCATTAGCTGGAAACAAATTTTTCTCCTTCTTGGATGGGTTTAGCAGGTACAACCAGATTAGAATAGCAACAGAGGACCAAAACAAGACAACATTCACTTGCCCATGGGGAACCTATGCATATAATGTTTTTCCATTTGGTTTATGCAATGCACCTGCAACTTTTCAACGAGCAGTGCTTGCAATATTTGCTGATCTAATTCACGAATGTGTAGAGGTTTATATGGATGACTTCACAGTTTATGGAAACACATATAATGATTGCCTAAATAACCTTGATAAAGTCTTGAAACGATGCATTGAAACAAATTTGTCATTGAGCAATGAGAAATGCTATATGATGTTGATAGAAGGAATAGTTCTGGGACACCATATTTCTACTTCAGGAATTAAGGTGGATCCAGCAAAAATCCAAGTCCTAGTTAACTTAATGCCTCCTACAACACAAAAAGAGGTAAGAAGTTTCTTAGGCTATGCAGGCTATTATAGACGATTCATTGAAAACTTCTGTAAAATAGCCCAACCTCTGTTCAAACTATTAGCAAAAGATATTGAATTTCACTAGACAAATGACTGTCAAAATGAATTTCAAATTCTAAAAGAAAAATTATCAGTTGCACCCATTCTCCGTGGACCAAACTGGTCTTTGCCATTTCATATTTCAATAGATGCATCTGATACCGCGATAGGTGCCTCTCTTGGGCAAAAAGGGAACTTGTTCAATTATGCAATATACTTTATAAGCAAGAATTTAACACCTACAGAATTGAACTACACAGTCACAGAGAAAGAAATGTTAGCCGTTATACATGCAGTAAACAAATTCAGGCACTATATAACAGGTTATCAAGTTTTCATTCACACAAATCATTCAGCAATCAAATACTTGATGAATAAACCCATCACCAATGGAAGAATAACAATATGGTTACTGTTATTGCAAGAATTTAATATCACAATACAAGACCGGCCAGGCAAGGAAAATCAAGTGGCTGACTTTCTGTCCCGCATACATTCACCCAACGATCCAAATCCGGTTGTAGACAACTTTCCAGACGAACACCTGTTTGCCATAACAGTAAAAACACCATGGTTTGCAGACATTGCAAATTATTTATCTTCTGGAAAGTTTCCAACACAATTCTCTAAAAAACAGAAACGAAAAATTGTTAGAGAAAGTTCCAGGTATAGTTGGGTAAATGGTGATTTATTTTATACTGGTTCAGATATGATGATTAGAAAATGTGTGTGAGAAGATGAAATACTAGACATTCTGAGAGCATGTCATGATGAACCATGTGGTGTTCATTTTGCAGACAAACGAACAACATATAAGGTGCTGCAATTGGGCTATTATTGGCCATCCATCTTCAGAGACTCTAAGGCATATGTCAAGCAATGTGACAGTTACCAAAGAACAGGGAGACCAATCACATCAGATGAGATGCCGCTCAAGCCACAGGTCCTCATAGAACCATTTGAGCAATGGGCACTTGACTTTGTTGGACCTATTAATCCACCATCAAATGGAAAGAGGTACATCCTAGTATGTACATATTATGTCACCAAATGGGTGGAGGCCAAAGCAATAAACAGAGCAACAGAAGATACAGTGGTCACCTTTCTCTTTGAAGAAATCTTTGTAAGATACGGAGTACCCAGACAAATTGTAACAGATCAAGGAGCACAGTTTACATCAAAGCTGGTACGAGATCTAACAGAGAAATACAAGATCAAACACAAGAAGTCTACACCATATCACCCTCAAGCAAATGGGCAGGTTGAATCAACAAATAAAGTCCTAGAAAATATCATGACTAAAACAGTACAGCTGAACAGAAGAGATTGGTCTGAAAAATTAAAAGATGCACCATGGGCCTACAGAATCACATGGAAGAATGCAACTGGTTTTAGTCCATACCAGTTGGTCTATGGAAAAGAGGCCTTATTGCCTATAGAGTTTCAGATACACACATACAGAATGGCAGTTGAACTAGGACTAGACCTGTCTGAAGCACAACAGCAGCGGATCATGGAACTGAATCAACTAGATGAGCATTGTCAGCAAGCCATAGAACATACCACATTGGTGCAACAACAAAGAATGAAGTGGCACGACAGATATATCAAAACTAAGACATTTCACAAGGGAGACTGGGCATTACTTTTTGACTCCAAATTCAAAGACTTCAAAGCAAAGTTCACAACGCACTGGCTAGGCCCATATGAAATTGACGAAATCTTTGACAATGGAGCAGTAAAGATCAGGACAATCGACCAGGACTCCACCTCATTTGTAGTGAATGGACATAGGCTCAAAGTTTATAATAGGCCTATCAGTAAGGAAGCATTTATGAAACAACTGGTAGAGGACACAGAACTGGAAATCATGGCACACCAGGCTCAGCCATCTTCCAGTCTTGTAGTTGAATAAAAAAAAACAAAAAACAAAATAAAAACAAAATATAAAAATATAAAAATAAAATAAAAAAATATAAAAAATAAATAACTTGTTTGCTAGTGAAAACCAGGAAACTGGCACCAAGCAAACACGAATTCATAGGGGAAAACCAGGGCAACTTGGACTCTATGAATTCCTTATTCTTGTTCTATTGTTCTCACATAATTTCAATGCAGGGAATTCTCCACAGACAACTGACTTGAGGACAAGTCAAATCTTAAGCAAGGGGGAAGAATTGCATAAGAACTTTAGCTGGAAAGCTGAAGTATAGATGGAACTTGTATTGTCAACAGAGGGACCTGAAAGACCTGAAAATGTCAAAACAACATGTACATATTCCATAAGCATTGCAGAGGGACCTGAATCAAGAAATCATTACAGAGGGACCTGAACAACAATTCAAGAACCAGAGCATGAAGAACAAGGAGTAGCAATAAAGTTTACTTTTCAATCCATCTACAACATTTGATCAACTGATTTCATCCCACTTGTACAGACATCATCTAGGGGAGTATATGTATAGTCATTTTGTGCTTGAAAATTCAAATTTTTCTTAGAAATTTTTAGTCTTTGTTAAGTTGAAATTAGTACCTGAGGATATTCATTATCATTCCATATCCTATATTCCCTATACATACCCTATAACCTTTATACATCATATTCCATTTCATATCCATACATATCCCATATTTATTTCATGATCATTAACCCTAAGTATTTTTCTTTAGAAGCATAAAAAGACCAAACTGGGACAACTTTTCAACCTGCACATACAACTCAAGGATTAGTAATGGTGATAATTTTAAATATGACCCAAGATGGTCATTTTAAAATTATAAAGATGTGCATATAACCAAATAAGTCATGCGCTATATGAAAATCTATATATGCCATATGCAAAACAAACAAATGCAATATATGTGCTATAGTCCAAATGGTTATAATATGCATATATCAATATATGCACTATAGTCAAAATGGTGGAGTAAGATTATATGCATATATCATAAACTAAAGCGCATGTATATGATATAAACTAAAGCGCATGTATATGATATAAGGTAAGGCGCATATGATATAAGGTAAGGTGTATAAAGAGAAGGCCGCGTGCAAAACATATGGCAAGACCGCGTACAAAGTCAAAACTGTGATTGAATATGTGGCAGCGGGGTATTGTATATGGATTAAACGTTAATTGCACATCGCTCAAACTCATTGCATAAGAACGCATTGTTTAAAATCATTGCATATGAGAATGAGTGCGGAGCACGGTTATAAACACACGACGGTCTATATGATGTGCGGCAATCATATTGTATGCAGCCAAGGGTGAGCAACCAAATCAAACGACATCAATAAAACAACAATCCAAATCAATACAGGCCAGCACACAGGTACGGGGTAAACACCATGGCATGGCGACTATTTTCCATTGGACTGTGCGCTGTGCAGGGAGTTATGCACATACGTTCAAATTAAAAATATGATTCGGCCATCCTCATGACACAGTCGGGCGACTGGTCAACAGGACAACCATACGTTGTAGCACCAATAAACAGAGTGCACAGTACACCCATGAAACGGTCATGAACTGACCGACGGTTCTTGCACTGTTCAAAACTCATTCTTCATCGCCGAATAGCTCAGAACGATGGTGTTTGGAGCTGCAAGCTAGTGAAAAGGAAACTGAAGCGGGTTTGAGAGGATTTAAGAAGGAAATTGCCCCGAACTTAACGCCGAGTGATCACTGAATTTTCGGGATCCATTCAGGTAACGGTGTAGTTTGTTTAAGCTCGGCAACTGTGGAATGTAATTGTAAACTGCCTGTGATTAATGGTTAATGATTCTGCCCTTGCCACCAGTCAGTTGAACGAAGCAACAGGGATTTGGAGCGCCGTTTAACACTCCTCAGCGCTCGTTGACAACCAGGTAACGCCGAAACCACGCATTAACTCCAGCAGTAAGTCGGTTGACAGCAGTTAATAAATATGAGCTTGGCGATAAGATTCACTGCATATATCATGGCATAAAACACTAGTAAATAGCGCAGCAATTTAAGTTTAAACTTGTTGCCTGGATAACACGTTAGTGGTATGAGGCTCGCATGAGAAGTTGTGTAAACAAAAACGGAGTGCAGTATTGTAAATCAAAACAAAGTCCATAAAACAGAGGAGGCAGAGTCTACCTCAGAGCGCCAAAGATGTGATATGTTTGTTTTGATTGCGCGTTGTTGGTTGATTGCGCATTTTGATTGATACACATCCTTTGTTTTGTTGTGCGCTGTCATTATTTATATAACTGATATATCACATGCCTGTGTATGGAAACGGCCCGTATGGTGAACAAATATAAAGGATGTGTCTCTGTTATGGAACCTTTTGCCACTGTGCGTCTTTGTTTTGACTAAAACAATGGGTTGAAGTCTGTGTGGGCCGAAAGAGTTGTGTAATGTTTAAAGAAAGAGCGTTGTTGATTGCCAAAGAGAGTAAAGGCCGAGCCATTTAAAATTCATTTTAAATGCGCTATTTGTTTTTTTCAATTTGTTTTGAGGCTGAAGCGTTGTTTTTCAAGCTTTTAGATAAGCAGGTCGAGAGCATTTTGTTGATTTTCAAATTTTTATGTTGGGGCCGAGAGCCATTTGAATGCACTGCTAGTTTTAAGAGCTTGTATGTACACAGTAAAAACACTGTTTGTTTTTAATGATTGTATATACACAGGAAACATATGGCTTGATTTTGCTGACAGTATACACACTGTAGGGTGATGGGCATACATGGAACAGTATGAGAATAATGCCTAAACAAATACATTAGAAAACTAAGGACCCTTTATGAAAAAGTTGTTTTCATATGTATTTTGTTTACCAGAACAGAGTTTAGCATATTGACAGGGATATACAGGTGTTTGATTGCTTGAACAGGGATTTAAAATAGTGCTGCTGCAGAGAAAGGGTAAACAGAGGCTGAAGAAATCAAAGTTAAATTGTTGTGAAGAGGCAGGTAAGCTTCTCTGCTTTCAGAATTTCATTTTGAAAAGAACAATAGTCATAAAAATTTTATTGTCAAGATGAAATTAGTAACAGCAGAAGCATACATTCATTGGTTTTCAGAAACAATGTCAGCCAGAGTAGAGCCAAAATTTTAGATAGAGAGCTGGAGGAAGGAAACTATAGAAAAACTTTACCAAGCCGGAATGATAGGCTTTTTACAAAAATTTGATGGCCACTCTGAAGAGATAACCAGGGACTTTATAAACAACTTCAGTCAGGACCAGACACAGGTAGGATATGTTATTATTCCTGTGACTCAGGAATACCTTTCCCAAGCTTTAGATCTACCAATGATAGGTGAGAAATATTACAAAGGCCTGCACTTCAAGGAGAAAGCATGGGCTTTCTTTCTTGAGAAGAACCGGAAAGGGACTTTTGATAAAACAAAGGGGATACCAATGGAATGGTTCAATGAACCATGGGGTGAGTTGGTTTTGGTCATCCAGAAGTTTTTGACTTGTGATAGAGGATATAGTGTTGCCCACTTGTATCATGTCGGGCTTCTACAGCATATTAAGGGAGAGGATATGATTAACTTGTCATATTTCCTATATAGGAGCCTCTTGAGAATGATTGAAACAGTAAGACATGAACACAGGCCTAAAGCAGGACAGATTTACCACCAAGGATTGATCAAAATCCTAGTTGAGTATCAGGTGAGGTCACAAGGCATAGTATGGAGAGAGTTCATGTCTAAAAATCAGTTCATTGAACAAATTAATGAAGTACAGGATAAAATAGAGCAGGAAAACAGAGGATTGATGAGTTTACCCTTGTATCCCAGAACAAGAGCTAAACAGCAAAATAACATGGCCATGCAGGAAAATGAAACATCTGTTATGTCTATTCCTAGAAGATTTAGGAATAAAAGTCCCATTGACTTAGACAAGGAAGTAGAAACATGATGATGCAGCAGCAGCATCATTAATGAAAACAACACAAGATTTTGAAAAAGAAATTAATTTGGGAAGAATCAGGGACTTAATTGACCAATTGGAAATTAGCAAAATCCTGGAAAAACAATTAAAAGAGGAAAACAAGGCAAATAAGAAGGATAATGCTAAGTTGGTCAAGGCAAATGAAAAACTAAATGAAGAATTAGGGAGACTGAAACGGAAAAATGATCTACTTTCTAAGCAAGCATTTAAATGGTTAAAGGAAAAGAATATGTGGCAGGCAAACTATGAAAAACAGAAGGTAAAAGCAGCTTTGTTCAGGGAAAGACATGACTCAGGTTTGGATTGTTTGGTCAGGGCAGCACAATAGGAAGGATCTACAGGTATAGCATCTACTACAGAGAGAAGAAGATCAAAGAGGAGTAAGCAAGCATGGGGACATGCTTGATGATAAGCAAGGGAGAGATGTTGGGCCTTAGTTTTGGTTTTATTTTTGCTCTAAGAAACTTACTAATCCATCTATTTGCCATCCATTTTCCCTTCATTCATCCGATTTTGATGTATATTTGATATCCATTCAGGTATTTAATTTTAATTTTTCAATTTCTAAAGTTTTTATGAAAGTTTGGTTTTAAGTGCAAAATTGGTAGATTCAGAAATTCCCGTAATAGCTCTATGGTTGATGTGGTTGCAGGACACTTGGGCATGAATTGAATGCATGGATGGACAGCTTGGGAACTAGGACTAAGCCAGCTATGCTTAGTTCGAACAGAACAAGCTTTATTAGGCCCATTTGGTGCTAGTCAATCATGACTAGTCATTCAGAAATCCCATAGAAATAGGGCAGTTTTGAGATTCTATAGGATTGGTCATATTTCTTGGGATGGGAGTAATGAATTCGACTTAGATAGATGGATGAGAGTAGATGGGTTTGTTTGAGTGAATATAGATCAATTTGTTTCATGAGACTTCTTATTTAAGAGCCAAGACTTTGATGGCTTATTTATTGACTTATTATACTTTTATGCTGTGACACTTTTGGATTGAAGAGTTAATTTGAAGACTTGTGCTATTATTATTTTGTTGTTCAATGCTATGGATGTGTGACTGAATTTGAGCTTCTGATATCACTTCTCAAGTGTGCAAGGCAAGGGTGGAGGGCCCCCATTCCAAGCTAAGTACACTTCCTTGTTAACTAGTTTTATTTCTTGTAATCTGGTTATTGTAGAACTGATTTTTCAAAGCTTTATTTCAGATTGCTTTATGGTTCATGCATGGTGATTGATTTCATTAGTTCTTAGCTTATTCATCACTTTATTAAGTTGGAAAAACAAGTGTTCAAGTTGAGCATCCCTTCTACTAAAATGATTAGTTAAAAATAGTTTCCTTCGTTTGCATGCAAGTAGTTTCTTATTGTGATTTTGGTATTGAGATGAATGAATTATAATGAAATACCTTATGTGTCTCTTAAGTTAAGAGCTTCTTTCATTAATAATTTATCCATCTTAAGTTATTGGTTTTAATCTCTTATTCATTAAGTGGTAATTGAGGCAAAAGTGTACTTCTTGAGTCAAGAACCATTTCAATATTTTTCCTCTTTTTAAACTAATTGAATTAGAGTTGTAGGATGTACTGCTTTAAGCTTTTGAATAACTTATCTTTCAAGGTTTGATTACATCTGATCTTCACATATAGTGAACTTGCCTCAAAGCATAAACAACCCGGATTGATAAGAAATAATTGTGTTAATTTCGGTAAACAAATTAGCTCAACAACATAGACACAGTCTTGATGGAACGTGTTGTTCTTGTCCAAGCTTGCGTAAAAGAATGGGCTCATGAACCTTTTGCGGACTGAGCATATGTGAACAAGTGACTTCGACACTTCTGATCCAAGAAGGGAGCTCAAAAGCATCAGCTGACCAAGAAGTGACTACGAAATGACCAATCACAAGATCCACAGTAGGTTCCAAAATTCGAGTCTACGCAAAATTTTGGAGGGTGTTTGTTGCAGCAACAACACTTGGTGACACACTGGTAGAACTTCAGCTTCTCTACCTTGGTCAATTCTTTCATGCATGGTTTAGTTCTTCCCGGAGTATTAATTCAGCATTGAGATTATTGTGGCTTCCCCATGTACCCTATGCATAAACATAGTCCCCTTCATTCTTTTACTCGGTTAAATAGAAACATAAGATCATCGATCACACAATGTTTTGAATCAGGATAAGGTAACAAAGTTCACGAGCTTTAGCTTTTCAGAGTATATTTTTTCATCTCTGGTGTTGCTCCACTGCTAGCAGGCCTAGACAGTACCCCGAAAAAGTCACTTTCGGGACACAAACATTGTTCCACTACAAGCAAGCCTGGACAGTACCCCGGCAGAGTTGCTTGCTTCACCTCTATGTGCAGGAATCATTTCTCTTCTTTTGCCTTTATTTATTTATTTATATAGGCCTATGCATCGACACTTATTTATTTCATGGGCAGAAGAGGGATCCCGACTTATTGAGAGCAAGAAAGGTTGTCCCTTCAAAGAATCATATATAAGATTTATTATATTGGTTTGCTCATTTAGATTTTCCCCTTGTCCTTATCTACTTGATTGGATTAGCTTGAAAACACTGAAACATAAAAAACTGAGAGCAGGCATGAGGTTTCCAGAATAGACATGGAGATCATGGTTCAACACAATGCTTTCTTAACGCAAGGATCGTATTTTTTGTCAAAACATCATCAACCAAAAGATGTAACCCAGAAAAGGAAGAAGGACATGGATTTAGCCAAATGTTGCAGTGTTACAAAGTCCTTTTCTATTTTTCCACATTCCCTTTTGAGCCAACAGAGTGTCTTCATGCACGGTCTCACAAAATGAAAGGAAAGACAACACACAAGAAGGAAACAAAACTAGAAGACAAGACAGAAAATGGCTAAATCAAAACATGATGTGAAACCAAAACCAAAAAACACAAGACAAACTATAGGAAACAAATGCAGGATGGATGTGCAAGTAAACTAAAATGCAACTAGACCTACTCCTAACCTAACCAGCTAGAAGGTCGGGGTCACGTATAATGGAATTTCCAATGTATCCACTGTAATTGTTCCCAACCTGCAATCACAAAGATGCAATCGATTAAAACAAATATCAATGTGCAAAAGAAAATATAAGAACTTGAATAGCTTGCACAAAAAATTGAAGGTCTTTCTTGTCAACGGAAAGATATTCCATAGCCACCAGTTGTAACCAGCTTATATTCTTACCTTTTTTATGAGAACCATCACTCAACAAACCTCTGAAGATTCCCATGAATGTGTCTCCATCTGCACCGAACTCCTTAGCAAGCGTGAGGAAAGATCAAAACTTGTTATTTGCAACAGAGCTTTCCAAGTAAGATTGTTCCAACCATTCGGTGATTGGATCATAAAATTCATGATAATCCTCTTGAAAACCCCGAAATATTTGAAAATATGAATTTTCGATTAGGCACAGGATTATGATGAGAATCTTGTGGGGAGAAATAGATCTGATCATATTCCAAAAGTGTGTCAAGACAGGGAGGACTTGACATAACCATTCGCGACTCAGGAATTGCCTCAACCGCTTGACAAGTACCTGGAAAGTGAGATGTTAAACCATAAAAATTAGAAGATGTAAAATGACTGTCATTGGATGTGTTGATGGGAAAATAGTAAGTGGAACGACAATCATCAGAAACAGAATCATGATTAGATGGGTTGATTAAAGCATCAAGTTCTCAATTTGTAATTTCCCAAGATAAATCAATTTAAACAGTTCCACAAATGCTCTACATAATAGAATCATCTTCCTCACATCACGAGTGTAACAAAACATTTTCTTGTGACTGGTTACACACTGTACTAGCATCGTAATTTTCGAAATAAGTAAAAATGAATACTAGTATAACAAACACATGAAACCAATCAGGGTAAAACAAGTGAAGAAGAATTTGATTTGTCAAACAATCCATGCATTCACTGGTGCTCAAGATGATTTTAGGAGTGATGAAGAAAAGGATTAGCATCAAAATATTCAAAGGAAGGATCAGAGCTGATTATTTTCAAAATAGTGTGGTATGTATGACTCCTTTGGCCAAAGATAATATTTAGAATAATCAACTTTGCAGTTCCATGATTCTATGAGAGATACACATTCCAAACCCAAGTTTGATACAGGAGATTTGTATGAAGATGAATCATCTTTGGTCCAAGCAAAAATCGAATCTTGAAAGTTCAAAAGATCATATTCGCAGTGCCAAAAATATTTCAAGGAGGAATTTACATCGAGTGAAACCAAGCGGAAAGAAGAATTTCGTGAATAAAACCATACCTGGCTCAGTTCAGGGGTCTTGCCAGAGTTTCGAGATCCTTAAATAACCATCAACAGAAGTTGAAGTGCCTCAACTCCCTGGAAAGTCTCTGAACTTTCAAGGATTGTAAAATTCCATTCTGAAGATTGAACCAGATCATGCATGGTGTGAGCATAGTTGCTTTCATTGATTTTGATGAGATCATTATTAACTGGGTGTTATCCATCTATGTCACTAGTTTGATCATATTTTTCAACTTCAACAACCAGATTACTCAGGTTGAAAGATTCATTTGATTACAAATCTAAAAATATATGAATCGGAAAATTTCATGAGCGAGTTGGTTTGGAGAGTTGTCTTCATGCAAGAGAAGAGATGATGAGGGATGGAAAGAGTACTCAATGATTTGATTGTTTTCATTTTCATCATGGATAATCTCACCACCTTGTGTCAATTGATAAGTTAGCTCATTGGATTAAGAACTTTAAGAGCATGGATTATCTTCGTCACAGGTAGATGCATCACAAATGGTAGAGCATAAGGGATAGTGAGATGAAGAGGAAGTTTCAATAAGGACATTTCCTTTGGCTGGATCAGATTCCATATCTAATTTGGTCAGACCAACATGTTTTGGAGGAACAAAAAATCAGATGATATACGTGGGAATTCGTCATCGCATACATAAATAGAGTCATTATCATCGAAATAATTGTTTCCCAAGGCTACAGATTGATCGAAAGAATTGATTGCATTTGGTTCACTATCGAGATTAGAAGATTGACAATCATCTAAGAATGGAAGCACATCATATTCACATGGAGGATCTTGAAAACAATAAAAAATATTGAAATCATCTTCACCTTCCTACTCCTTTGCCTGTGTAATGTGACTACCTTGTATCTTATCACAATTTGAACCAACAACTCGAAAATCAAGAGTGTGAAAAGCTAGCTAGTGGAGCAGATTTATCAGGCAAATCACAGTATAAAGAGACATGGCATGTAGACGATAGAGGATAACATAAATATAGATCAGATTCGAGGTTGGGGTTATGAATAATAACATCATGTTGTGGAATAGGGAATTTAGTCTTCACCATGGACTTCATGATCCATTTTTGGATTTCCTCCATTGAATATGAGTCATGAGAAACGGACGAGGAACGAGAATAAGGGTTAGTAATTTGATTTTCAGATTTTCCAACTTCATTACCATCGCACAGACGCACCCTCATCAAAACTAGAAAAGGAGGAGGAAAAAGAACAAAAGGAGCAGTAAATTCCTCCTTTGAAATTAGATGTGTCTTATCATTAACAAGAGTTGGGGAAGTATAAAAATCAATGGTTTTAGGTTCACCATGTAAAGGGATAAGAACCAAGTGCTCAAACTCTTGTTTCAAGAAATCTTGATCCATATCTTCTTCAGGAAATTCATAACAAAGGTGAAGGAATTGATCAAAAAAATCCTCAACTATTTCATTAGGCTTCATTCTTAAGTGATTGATTCTTTTACAAACATCTCGGTAATTATACCTATCAATTGCTTGATGAAGATCCCTGAGGAAATGATGAAGAGAATGGATGGAAGTAGGTGGCAAGGTATGTCACGATCGGTTACCATGACCTTCAAGGGTGAGGAAGAAAAGCACACAAGAAAACTCTTAATTATTGATTTCGTAAGATTCACAAAATTTAAGAAAATCATAAATTTGATATGTTATGGATGTTCCATCCTCGCCATAAAAATTTAACTGAGACAAGTGATAGAGAGGCTCAACGGGGATTGAAACTTGAAAACTGGATAAATTAGAGAAACACCCTTGAGAGTAATATTTGAGGGTGAACCATTTTAGAAAAGAGGTTCAAAATAAATTGAAAGGGTTCAACTTGTCATATGGCCCTCCTTTTAACGCCAATTGTTGACAGTGATGGAAAATGTCAACCAAGTGGCCTCCCCGATGTGAAGTCCCAATTAGACCTGAAACAATTTGGAGTAGGAGCCCCATCCTAAATATCACCCTGATTGCTATGTATTCTTATAAATTTTCCTTGGCTCTAATTTTCAACAAGAGAGGAACGCGTGGTGCCTTCGGAAAAGAAGAAAGTGTGTCTAGTGAGTTTTCAATTGTAGGTGTGTTAAAGTTCTTCTACTGCAGAGGGAAAGAGTAAAGCAATCCTCTAAGGGAGAGGTAATGTTACTACCCAAGAAGAGACATATGCAAACAAGAGGGATTTTCCTAACATCCAGCAAAATAGTCCACAAAAGATGTGACAATCATTACAACCAATGAATGAGAAAGATCTATCTAGCATCCTGTAGAATAGTCCACGGGGATGGGACAATAATAACAACCATTACAACACATTCTCAATGAGATAAGTACTAAAATAACCAAAATAGTTCAACTACTTTAGCACGGATGAAAGAAAGCATGAAAAACATCCGCAGAATAGTCTTACAAATATTCATAATCCATGCTTGAAGAAGGTGTCAGCCGTGAAGGCTTTTCTTATTAAGTAAAAGTTCCAAGACACATATATACAATGAACATCACTAGCTCCAATATTGGAGTGTTGGATCCACTCCTTACTACCCAAAAGAACTAGTTTGTCTCTCTGATGCCTTGCAGGAGGAGACAAGGTGAAAAGTCCTTTGCTCATACAATGAGGGTGTATATATAACCAAGAGGTGATGCTTCACCTTCCTTGTGACTCTTTGACTACCCTTTGTTAGCGTTATGATACAAGTGTTGTCCTTGATGGAAACTCACTAACAGGTCAATTCAATTTTGTTAAAAGGCAACTCATAGTACAATAGGTATATTCAGAGGTATAACTCTAGAACAGGAAGATGGAACTAAGGTCTACTAATTGGAATAAAGAAGGTAAAGGAAAAGATTGATGAAAAGCAATTTAAGAAGTATACGCAGGTCCACTTAGTCAAAACAATGTATACACATTGGCTCACACAACAAAAAGGGCGTATACGTATAAACGCACTCCCACAGGAAGAAAAGCACGTACATGTTGGAAAACCAAGGTTTTGGTCTGAGGTGTTTGGTCTGTAGTATTGACCCTAGGTATTTGGTCCAAGGTATTGGTCCTAAATGGTTTTGGTCCAAGGTATTGACAAAGGATCTAAGTATATAAGGAGGAGAAGATCAAGGGCAAAGTATCAGAGTAATGAATATCTTATGAAGTGTTATGTGCAAGTGTATGGGTTTCTAAGGAATACTTCTATATGAAGTATGTTTTGTGTTGCAAGGGCTATGTTTGTGATTTGATATGAAATACTTTGTGCACCTTGAATTCAACATTGGATCAGGATCATGAGACCTGAAATGACTTATTATTGAATGATCTGATATTGGGCTAGATTTGATTATGTACACTTGTTTTATTCTTTAAATATCGTGATCTGGGTTTGTCTAAAGTCCGGAAGTGCAGCGAAGTTATGAAGTAAGTATTTGCATATCTGTACACTGGTTCACTTTGGAAAGGTGTGTATACATGCTGGCTCGGCTCTTCCAAATAGCATATGCAAAAGAAAAGCTTGATGTTCAAGGATGACTGATCTATCAGATCAGTGTTGTTGTTTTACTATTGTCTGTCAATGAAGTCTTCTTAAATCTGAATGAATAAGGAGTTTGATATTTGATTGATTGATCACATAAGTGAGAAGAAGTGATCTCCGTTGATGCCTGTGTAAAACTCTATAAGTCGACAGTAGATGTTCAGTATATTGCTAGTTGGTACAGACTTGATTCAAAATTTTATGTTTGCAGTATTTTTGGAGGTATACGCAGGTTTGCTTAACGGCAGTAGTGTATACACGCAATTTGGGTTCAGCCAAGTAGTGTATACAGTCTGATGCATGGTTTTTGAGGTTACAACTGGTTCTGAATGATGATACAGGTTTCTGGGTTCAGCACAATGTTCTGGTGTCAATGATCTGATTGTTCAGATTAACTGAATGTTGGTTGATGCAGTAAAATTGGATGAAACGTGGCCTTCAGATTGTGGTGTTGTGTGCCAGGAGTATCTAGTCTGAAAATTCATGAAACATGGTCCCTAGAGGAAGAAAGAAGGTCGTAGCCTTCTGTAGATCGATAACTATGTACTAGTGAACAAATTGGCTAGTATAAGAGCCAGGGGGTTGCAACTCCCTTCCAGTAGAAGCTGGAAAACGAGAGAAGGTTATAGCCTTCTGCAAGTGGGTGCCTGCGTACTAGTATGAGTCTGCACCAGTACAAGATTGTAAACATATTTTCTTTATTAAAAGAAGACAGAGATGATAGCGGCAGGTGGTTTTCACCCACATTGGGTTTCCACCTCAAATCTTGGTGTTCATGTGTGTTGCTTATGTGTGATGCTTTATTCTGTTTTTACTACTCTTTCTAATATGTTACTGATGCACTGGTTTAACATCAACACATGATAAATTGTCTAAATCACAAGTTCTCTGGATATACGTTGGTTTATCTAATCACAGCTGCGTGTACACGCTAGTTCACTTCACTGAAGTAGCGTATATAAATCTGTTTGGGAAATAAAATTATTGATCTGATAATACTGATTCACCCCCCTCTCAGTATTATTTCCAACAATTGGTATCAGAGCAGGTCCTTCAGAAGAAGCTTGATCACTTGAAGGTAGATCTCTCAAGATGAACAATCACGAAGGCATGGGATCCATCAGACCACCAATATTCAATGGGAGCAACTTAGTATATTGGAAAATAAGAACTAGAGCCTATCTACAATCGCTTGGAACCGATGTTTGGGAAATTGTGGAAGGAGGATATCAATTTCCAACAACAATTCCTACAGACGCTACAGGTAAGAAGTTATACGAAACTAATGCCAAAGTTGTCAATACATTACTGGGAAGTCTGTCAGAATCAGAATTTGTCAAGGTCATGCAGCTCAAGATAGCCAAAGAAATATGGGACAAAATCATTCAGAGCTACAAAGGAGACTCTCAGGTAAAACGTGCTAAGCTTCAAACTCTCATAATTCAGTATGAAACTCTTAAAATGCATAATGATGAGAGTGTAGCCAGTTACTTTTTACGTATAGATGAGATTGTTAATTGTATGAAGAATCTGGGTGAAGAAATAAAGGAAGTTACTTTAGTTGAGAAAATTTTGAGATCTTTGTCTTCTAAATTTGAGTCAAAGGTGTCTGCCATAGAAGAAAAACAGGATCTTCAGACTATCACTGTGACTCAACTTCATGGAATCCTAACTGCCTTTGAAATGAGAAAATGAGGTCCATCAGATATGAGAGAAGCCGCATTTAAAGCATCAGAAAAGGGAAAAGAAAAGGAAGAGAACAATGAATCAGGACACATTTCTGAAGAAGAAGATGAGGTAAATTTTGTCAAGAAGTTTCAACGGGGTTCTGGAAGGTTCAAAGGTAAGTTACATTTAAAATGCTTTGCTTGTGGTAGAGTCATTCATTATGCTTCCAAACGTCCTCATAAAGATAAATATGAAAAAGGGAAGGAATATGCAAAAGGCAATAGGAAACAGGTTGTGAATAGGAGTTACTATACGCATGAAGATAGTGATGGTTTATCTAATAATGATGAAGATGAAACTGAACAAGATTATAGACTTCTCATGGCTTATGACAATGATGATTTTTTGGATGCATTAGAGGAGGAAGATTTCATGAAGAAATCACTAAACTCAAATTCTGTTTAGAAGGAAAGAATATGATCATAGATACTTTGACACACCAACTTGCTGAAAGAGAAAAATACAATGAAAATATAGAATGTGAAATTGTGGGTCTAAGAAAAGATCTTGAGAAGGCAAAATCTCTCAATCTTAGATTGCTAAGGTTCAGAAACTTTAAATGAAATTATCATAGTTCAACGTTCTCCTCTAATAAAGATAGGCCTTGGATATACTGAAGAACCATCTCAATCATAGAAGTCGTCAACCTCCACCAGAAGCTATCTTGATGCAACAAAGACCAGTGAATAGTATGTCAATCGTCAGCAAAGGCCTAAAACTAATTATCAGGTAAATCATACTCAATTTACTCTAAGGATGAATATTAATAGAAGCCGCAACCAACAGGGAAAAAATGTCAAAAGATTCGATGGTCGCATAAACTTCTTTAATGGGCAATGTTTTTCATGTCATAAATTTGGGCACAAGGCTGCTCAATGTGTTGCTTAAAAAACCATCATGACTAGAGAAGCATGAAATCAAAGAAGTGTAACAGGAATCAAGAAAATTTCCTATAATAACTTTTCTCCTCTTGAAAATGAAATAGAATGCTCGATTTGTAACAACTTTGGTCATGAAGAATCTGAATGCAGGAGAAAATTTCAGCCAACACTTCAAAAGGATAAAATGCCATCAAATCCCAAGATATGGAGAAGGAAGGAATCTCAATCAGAAATATGTGGTATAGCCTTGTATGCAGAAGGACAAGAAAATCAGTGGTACATCGACAATGGATGCTCCAAGCACATGATAGGTGTTAGGAAACCAGCTCACAAAAAGATAGAAAAGATAGATCAATGCCTTAGAATTCAGCCTCTTCGAGGGGGAAACCTCCTTTACATTACACATATGAACAATTCTTGGATGATACAAATGACTAAACCTCCCTTCTATATATAGGATTCTAAGGGGTCACAATATAATCAAGCCAACATAATAGTAATAACATAAGGGCATAAAAATAACAATAGTGGGTTTCTATGGGGCATACTAATACCAATATGGGGACAATAAGGACACACTAATAACAATAAGGGATACAATGACAATAGTAATGGGGGAATCACTAGTATTATAGGGGCCTAACATGCCCCTCTCATTCTGAAAAGAGTTGTCCTCAACGCTTGAGTAGTTCTGGATGCTTCTGTATAAACTTCTCATCCTCCCCTGTGGAATCTTTAGCGGATAAGTTCTTCCACTTGATTAGATACTCCGAAATTGATCGATTTCGTAGCTGTCGAGTTCTTGTTTCTGTGACTGCTTCCGGTTCCAATATGATTTTTCCTTCCTTATCAAGTTTTGGCAATATTGTTTGAACTGAGAGCTTGTCACCTATAACCTTCTTTAAACATGAAACACGGAAAATTGGGTGCACTCGGGAAGCTGCAGCAAGCTCCAATTTGTATGCCATAGTACGAATATTTTGCAACACCTTGTACGGACCATAATACTTTGGTGATAATTTATTATCCTTCTTAACTTGCTTGAGGGAAATTTGTTTATACGGTTATAGCCGTAGGAATACCCAGTCACCTACATCAAAACTTCTTTCGCTGCGATGTGGATCTGTCTGTTGTTTCATTCTATTATGTGCCAATGTGAGGTTATCCTTTAAGAGTTGGAGAACTTGTTGTTGATGCTCGATGTGATGTTCCACTGCTTGAACTTTAGAATTTTCTCTTAAATACGATGTGATGGATGGTGGATGATATCCATAAAGTGCCACAAATGGGGTCATTTATGCTGCAGTATGGAAGGAAGTGTTATACCACCATTCAACCAGAGGCAACCATTTGAACCATTGTGTCTGTTTATCAAATACAAAGCAACGAAGATATCCTTCCAAACATTTGTTTACTATCTCAGTTTGCCCCTAAGATTGAGGATGATAAGATGAGCTATGAGCTCATTGAGTACCGAGACAAGAAAATAATTATGTCCAAAAATTTCCAGTGAAAATGGGATCTCTGTCACTTACAATAATCTTTTGGTTTCCATGTAGCTTTTGAATTGTTTCCATAAATGCAGTAGAAACTGTACTGGATTTAAATGGATGTGATAATGCACAAAAGTGTGCATACTTGGTAAGTCTGTCAACTACCACCATGATGACACTCTTTCCTTCGAACTTCGGTAAACTTATGATAAAATCCATTGAAACCTCCTCCCAACGTTGGCTTGGAATGGATAAAGGTTGTAATAGACCTAGGGTCTTGATTGTTTCAACTTTATTTTGTTGGCAAACCAAACATTCCACCACAAACTTTTGAATATCTAATTTAAAGACATCCCAAAAAAATTCCTTCTTAACCCTGTGGTAAGTTTTTAAAAATCCCGAGTGCCCTCCTAAGGGAGAAGTGTGCAATTCCATAAGAATCTTCTGTTTGAGTTGAGAATTCTTACATAGGTATAAGCGATATTTGTACCACAATGAATCGTTTTTCCAGCTAAATGTATCAGATGTACTGGGATCTTGTTGTAACTTTCGAATGAGTGCCCACACTTCTTCGTCATTTTTCCCTTCCTCCCTTGCTTTTTTTATCCAATCTAGTTGAATAATAGAAATGGCACACAACAATGCTTCCACATCCTCATCCTTTCTTGAGAGTGCATCTGCCACAACATTTTACTTCCCTTTTGTGTAGATGATTTCAAAGTCATAACCCAATATCTTTGTGACCCATTTTTGTTGCTCTTCAGAGGATAATCTTTGTTCTAAAAAGTATTTAAGACTATCATGATCCGTTTTTACCTTGAAGTGTCTTCCCATTAGGTAGGGTCGTCATTCCTTAAGTGAATGTAGTATTGCCAACATTTCCTTCTCATAAATAGATTTGTGTAAATACTTTCCCTTGATTGGACGACTTTCGAAAGCAATGGGTCTTTCATCTTGCATTAAAACAACACCAATTCCATTTCCTGAAGCATAACATTCCACAATAAATGTTTTTGTGAAGTCTGACGTAGCTAATATTGGTGCTTGGCACATTGAGTCTTTAATATGTTCGAAGGCCTTTGTTGCTTCTAGAGTCCATGAAAATGCATCTTTCTCCAATAATGTTGTTAGAGGTGCTGCTATTCTCCCATAATTCTTAACAAACTTGCGATAATACCCTGTCAACCCGAGAAATCCTCGCATATGCTTTATGGATGTGGGGATTTTCCATTCCTTAATGGCTTTAATTTTGCTAGGGTCTACCTTAACACCTTCATGAGATACAATATGACCCAGATATTCCACCTCTTGTACTCCAAAGAAACATTTGGAGAATTTTGCATATAATTGTTTCTCCTCCAATAGTTTGAGCACCCTATCAACATCTTCAACATGATCCTTCCAAGACTTGTTTTAGATTAGTATATCATCAAAAAATACTAACACAAATTTTCTAAGGAAGGGTTTTAAAATGGAGTTCATCAAACCTTGAAATGTAGAAGGTGCATTGGTAAGGCCAAAATGCATGACCAAAAATTCATAATGACCCTCATAAGTTCTAAATGTTGTTTTCGGAATGTCTTCAGTCTTCATTCTGATTTGATGATATCCTGAACAAAGATCCAACTTGGTGAAGTAAATTGATCCATGCAATTCATCCAATAATTCATCAATGACAGGAATGGGAAATTTATCTTTAACAGTGAGCTTGTTGAACTCCCTATAATCCAGACACATGCGCCATGATCCATCCTTCTTGTGCACCATTACTACTGGAGCAGAGAAAGAACTTTGACTAGGTTGAATTATACTAGCCTCTAGCATTTCTACAACCATACGTTCAATTTCACTCTTTTGGTCATAGGGATATCTGTACGGCCTGATGTTTGGAGGAACACTTCCTAGAATCAAATGAATAGCATGGTCATGATTACGAATAGGTGGGAGACCTTTGGGAGTCTTAAATTATCCAAGACTTTTTGAAGATCTGGAGAAATAGATGATTTCAATGTGGGAACCTCTAGCGAACATAATTGTGCAATTACACCTCATTGTTCCTTCTTTAGAATCTTTGTCAAACCGTTAGAGCTCATTCTCTTTCCTGGTTTCCCTACAATACTCCTTAATTCAACTTCCTTTCCTTCCACACAAAATTTCATGAAAAGTTCTTGAAAAATAAAAGCTATTGTACCCAAGGATTGTAGCCATTGGACTCCTAGTACAACATCAGCACCACCCATTGGAATGGAAAGCATTGGGCTATTCAAAACATATTCTCCCATGGATAGCTTGATATTATGGCATTTTCCATAGCAATCTATGGTTCCTCCACTTGCAACCAACACTTGACACTCTGGTGTTGGATATAGGAAGCAATTCAATTCATTTTCTATCTTACAATGAATAAAATTATGGGTACTTCCCGAATCAATCAACAGTATTACCTTTTTCTTCTTGATATGTCCTTCTATCTTGATAGTTTGAGGAGTGGTAATTCCAGCCAATGCATTACAAGATATGGTCGGATTCATTTCTTCTTTATCTAGGGTTTATTCCTGGAGTATATCCTCTTCTTTTGACATTTCTTGTTCCTTTTCTTCCTCCTCTTCACAATCTATGTAGAATAATTTCTTCTCGGCACACTTATGACCTTTAATGTTTTTGTTGTCACAATTGTAACAAAGCCTTTTTGCTCTTTTTTCTTCCAATTGTTGTGGTGTCAACCTTTTAGGTTGTGGAAGGTTAGGAGCAACAACACTTCCATCTTTATAGTTGTGAGTGGTAGGCTTCCTAGTTGCCATAATTTTGCTTTCCATTTTTCTTGCTAACATGAATGCCTTCTCCAATGAATCAAGTTCCCAAAGGCGAACCTCATGTTGGATATTATCCTTTAAAGTCCCTATGAACACATAAATCCTATGCTCCTCTGGAAAATCTTTTACCCTTATGTTAAATTTTTGGAAGTCCTCAATGTGCTCCATCATTGAACCCTTTTGTTTGAGATTTATCAATTGGCTAAAAAAAGTGTTGCTTTTTGTATCCTCATAATGTGCTATCAATTCTTCCGTAAAAATTGCCCAAGTGACAATTTGTTTACGAGATAAAAGCCATCGATACCATACAAACTGATTTGGTTCCAAATATAAAGTTGCAATACGTACCTTTTGTGTGTTTTGCACATTATGGAGATCAAAAAATTGCTCCATCTGTAGTATCCATGTTCCGGGATCTTTGCCATCAAACTTCCTCATATCGATTTTTGGAACATGGTGGGTCTTCAATCGAACATTAGAGTTTATGAAATCATGATTAACATTTCTTTTGTTCTCATCGTGAGTTTCCTTTACTACCCTTTCACCATTAGTGACCATTTCTTGAATCAACTTATTCAATTTTTTCTTCAATTCTTCCATCTTATCGTCCATGCCATTCATCTTAGCACCCATGCCATTCATCTTAGCTTCTAAGCCATCCATCTTAACTTTCATGCCATTCGTATTAGCTTACACTCCATTCATATTGGCTTCATTTACCTTTAGTGAGAGTGAAATTTGTTGTACTTGGTCTTGTAATTTTGACATATCATGTTGCATTTCTTCCTCTTCTTCACGAGTCATGCTAGAGCTTTCAGGTTGCTTACTAAGCATTTCCATTTTATTTCTTCGTGCATTAATTAATGCTAATAATTATTCACTATTCCCTTTGAATTCCTTCAAACTAATTTTTCAAACCAATCTTATGCAAAATTTTTAAAAAAAACAAACAAACAAACAAAACAAAAAACAAAAAAAACTACACACCTTTTTTTCACTTTGTAAGAGCTGGATATTGAATCTGTTGTATCTCTGTAACTGCGGATCTTGAATATCTGAAATCTCATCTTGCGGTAGAAGTCCTCTTTCTAAACCCGCAAGTCTGATCAAGATTGGATTCTCCAGGGAATAGTTATGCCAAATCTCCCATGGTGACCTGATTATAAACTAGTGTAGAGCCTTGAACCTGTACCTCCTTACACACCCTCTCAGCCTTCTTTTCCCATCCATTTCCTCCTTTTCCCACTCATTTCATCCACCTAGTTGATTAAATCATTGTATTATAGGGCTTTTTACATGATTTTCTAACTATGCTAAGTGACTGTTGTTTGGTTTAGAATTTTGGTTCAGTGTGCTGCGTTTCCGCAACCAACACAGGTTTCCGCAGCTGATCCAGGTTTCTGCAGCCAACACAGGATTCCGCAGCTATTTTATTAAACGATATGTTACAGGTGTCCTCTGAGAAGATGAGCCACATGGGCAAGTTCCAGGGGTCAAGGACATGGTACGTGTCCCTCCAGATCACCCAGAACAGCCATAAAAGCCCGCGGTCAACGAGGAGGCAAATACCGGTCAACAGAGGTGTTCAGCGGTGGCACGGCTCTGCGTTGCTCTGTTTTTGGGCACGTGAAGCTAGGTGGCATCATCCTCAGCCACGGAGACAATCTAGAAGCACGAATCCAACAGCCATATTCCCCGGATTGAATGAACACGATGACAGTTACCTAGATCCGAGGACGCAGAGGATTCACGTGTTTTAAACATCTGGTTGAATAGCATAGATTTCGTTAAAGTAGTTTGCTTTTCTCCTTATAAATAAAGCGTCCTTGAACGTTGTAGAGTTAGTCGTTTGGTAATCATTTTGTATGTAATTCTGAGCTCCCCACTGTACTTTACATTTGTTGTTAATACATGAGAAGACTGTTTTACATTTAAGCGTGTAACTGCTCCTTGAACCGGCTGAAGTAGGCAGAGGGCCCCTGTTTGCTGAAGCCCTGTACAGTAACCTTTAATTTCCAGCATTTCTTTTTTCTTGTTTCATGTATAATAGTTGTACAGATGTCTTTTAATGGCCGTGTTTTTATTTCTTTTCAACATGTATATTAGCTGTACATAAACGTTGATTTCTGGTGATTTACATTTCTGCACTTTTATGTTCATGACTGATCAGTGCGTTATGCAGGTTTCTTAGGGAAGCCCGGGACAGTTTTCCTTCTTTTCTTTTCATAACTAGTGGCATGCATGATCATCTTGTCTATGTTGCTGACATTCATTGTTTTGCAGTTTTGATTTTCCTTACTGTCATTTCTTTAGCTTGCAAATTTACTTTCTGCTCTTAGATATCAAGTTGTTCATCTATTGATGGTTCCTTTTCCATAATCAAATAACTTTATTGGGAGCCAAAATATCATTTAGTATAGATTGATTTAGTTTGCTTTAGAACTCACATTACTTGATTTGTTCATAACTGTTTCTTACATGATAAATTCAGCTGAAAGGCCAAGGTTAAGAAAAAGTTAAAGTATTGTGACTAGTCTTTTATGTAGTTTCACTTAGATTTCACATTGCTTAACATTTCATGGTATCTTTTCATAGAGAAGATTAAGTTGAAGAGTTGAAATAGTGTGAGATAGTTGTTCTTACTTTTTGGTGGATTTAATGTAGATTTCATTTTCATTTTTATTCAGCAGCAGAGATACTGGGCCGATGTCATTAGTCTTTTATTTGATGTCTTTATTTTCCTTTAAGAGTTGATTTTATTGCAATTGTTGTTCAAGCTTTCTTGTAGAATACTCTTTAAGTTCTGAGAAATCATTTAGAGATCACCATAATCATCCACATTTCACTTGTTTTATTACATTTCCATCACATCACAGTAGGAAAGATATATTTGAAAACAAACTAAAAAAACTAAAAACGACAAAAGACTAGAAAACGGTTATCTAAGTACAGATAGTACACCTCACTTCATCAGCTTACGAGCCCCGGGTTGACATTTAAAAGTTTCAATTTAGACTTTACTAAATTGACCAAACATTTTGGCGTTGTTGCCGGGGAAGTGAAATTAGGTAGCCAATTTCTAAAAAAAAAAACAAGAAAATTTCAAGGAAGGAAAATTGATAACCTCTCAAAGTATGCTCTCCTCTTGCACTTAATGTGATCTGGAGGATCAGAAAAGAGAAAGTTATTGGTTTAATAGTTTCTTGAGTATGTTGTCTTCTTGCACCTAGAGTGACCTGGAAGATCAGAAAGAGAATTATTACCCCGACTTGAAGAAAAATAAAAAATGACATGCATAGAGCAAGAGATTCTAGGGGAAGGTTTTTAGCTAGAGCCAAAAGTTCGATTTTTACAACTCCATCTACTTCAAGGAATAGACAAGAGACACCTCCATCATCTCCAACTTACACTCCTAGCCCTAGGATTCCTGGAATTCAAGAGGCAGGAGCCGACTCTCCCATACCTTCCATCGAATCTGAACTAGAAAGAGATCCTTTCCTTCCTTCTCCAGAGAGACAAATTGTAATAGAAGAAGTAGAATCATCTGAAGAAGAGGGAGAAATTCCTTCTCATACACCCTTAGTAGAGGAACCAGAAGACTCTGAAGTCTCCAGGGAAACTATCATGACAGAGGAAGGAGCAACTGGATTTGGTAGAGGTAGAGGTAGAGGAGGAGGAGGAAACAATGGAGGAGGTAGAGGTAACATTGGGGGAAATAGGGATGGGGATAACTCATTCGGGTTTCCTATAGTTGATGAGGACTCCCGAGCCACAATGAAAAACATCTCACCATCTGTCCTCCCAAACTTCCATGGGTTTAGGAATGAGGACCCTGAAACATTTCTATTTGAGTTTGAGGTAGTGTGTCGAACTTATGATTATTTGGACGACTCTCAAAAACTCAAATTGTTTCCTTCAACATTGAAAGGAGCAGCCTTGAAATGGTTCATGGGATTACTCACTCAATCCATTAGGTCTTGGAATGATATGAAACAAGCATTTTTGGATAGGTACCTGGACTATTGTATGCCCACCAATCACAAGGATGAGGTATTCAAAATGATGCAAAAAGAAGATGAAAACTTGGAGGAGTTACTTGAAAGATTTCAATATAATCTGAAAAGAGCAAAAATGAGTAACTTGGATGAGGAGACCTTGAAAGCCCTTCTATTAAAAGCCATTAGAGATGAATGGATAGATATTTTGAACATGATGGGGAAAGGAGATATATCTCAACTTCCACTCTCTGATATAGCAGAATTATGTGTCCATCTCTCAAGAGGGAAATCTAAAACTCAAAAAGGGCCTAGAGATCCTTCTCTCATCAGAGCAAATAAATCTGCAACTGGATCGGTAAGTAGGGTTGAGATTGGCAACATGCTTGATGAATTCAAAACTGATATCTTAGGGAGTCTTAGTGAGCAACTAGACACCCTTAAGATTCATAATAAACAGAAAGCAGAAGCTGAGGCTTTGGCCATCTTTTGCCCAAAGTGTAGGAAGAAACATGCTCTAAGGGAATGTCCCTTGGATGCAAAAGTTGTAGAAACATGTGTAATTTGTTCAGAGAATCATGAGACCAAGGATTGTCCTTCAATTCCTGGGCTCAAAGCTGTCTTTCAAGAAGATCCAAATACAATTGAATCTCTCCGTTTTGTTGCAAGGAGACCTTGGCAGGGGCAACAAAATCAAGGGTTTAGCAACTCTATGAATTTTCAACCCCCACCAAATTGGAATCCTTGGCAACAACCTTGGTCCCAACCTCAAAATCCTTTTCAATCATGGGTACAAGGTATGCAAAATCCTTATGGGAGATTTGCTCAATTTTACCAATATCCTCCATCTTTTCAAAACCAACAAGCTCCACAACTTCCAAATCAAAATCCACAGTTATCATTGCCATTTCCACAACAACAACAACCTTCTCAACAGAACCCAAATTCTCAACTCTTGCTTCCATTTCAACAGAAGTCAAATCAACTTCCTTCTCAGCCATTGCCAAACCCCAATAATAAAAACCCTCAAAATGCTTACATGATGGAAGGTCAACAATTTCCTACCTATATGATTGTTCCTCTCAATGAAGTACAACTCAGATCAGGTAGAGTCCTAGATAAACCTTCTATAAATGCTAAAAAGCAAAGCATTTTTGAGGAAGAGTCTCTTGAAGCCAATAAGGGTTCTGAAGCATCTCTTCAAAACCCAAACACTCAAAAAGAAAAAGAAAAAGAATTAACCCCCACAACTCCCATAGTTGAGCAACCTGCATCTTTATCCACACCTCCTTTTCCTGAAAGATTACAAATTGACAAAGGAGTGGAAAAACAAATTTGGTTGCCTGACTATAACTTTCTAGATGAATTGAAGAATGTCTGTATCAAGATTCCCTTGTTACAAGCCATTAAAGAGATTCCTATTCTAGTAAAAACAATAAAGGAGTTGAGTCTTAAAAGACCAGGAAGGAAACCAAGAGATACCAGAAGGATTCACCTGGTAGGGAAAATTGCAGATATCATGATGGGAAAAATTACTATGCAGAAATATGTAGACCCCGGTAGTCCAATTGTCAAAACACATATCAGGCGGGTAGAAATACCAAATACTTTGATTGATTTAGGGGCTGCTATCAACATCATGAGTAGACAGACTGGAACAGCTAAAACTTCCTAATCTTCTTTTTACACCTACTTTATTGCAATTGGCAGATCGATCAATTATTAAACCATATGGTGTATTAGAAGACATTCCAGTCTCCCTAGACTCTTGGGAATATCCAGTGGATTTCATGATTTTAACTCCCAAGAGTAATCTAGGAGGATATCCTCTTATTTTAGGAAGACCTTGGCTAGCCACAGCTGATGCTTTCATAAGTTGTAGGTCTGGGGATATGTATATTTCTGATGGTAATTCGACAAAGAAGTTCAATCTGTATCCTCCAGAAAAATCAATTACAGAAATAGGAGATAATGAGTGGGTTGATGATGAAGATACTATACAACCTGTCTTTACCATTTCTGAGATTAGTGAAGATAGTCAAATTCTGAACACATTAGAAAACTTTGAACCATCTTCAGAATATGACCACACAAAATTTCATTTGGATTCTGACATTGAGTGTCTATCATCTAGACAAATGTCTCTTTTCTCTATGGAAGAGTTTGGTAGTTCTGCCATTGAGATTTTTCTAGGAAAAACATTGAATATCAACAGAAACTTGGAAAAATCACAACAGGGGGAGCTAACCAAAATCTTGCAAAAACATTCTACTGCATTTGCATGGGAGTATACTGATATGAAAGGTATTGATCCTAAGACTTTTATTCATCACATCTACATTGAGGAAAACAGTAGACCAATCAGACAACCTCAAAGAAGGATGAATCCAAACCTTAGGGAGATAGTGAAAGAAGAGCTCCAAAAGTTACTTAATGTAAAGTTCATTTACCCCATTTCATATAGCCGGTGGGTTTCCCCTTTGGTTATAGTACCTAAAAAGAATGGTAAATGGAGGGTTTGAATTGATTACAGGGAATTGAACAAGGCAACTTTGAAGGATCACTTTCCTTTACCCTTTATTGATCAAGTATTAGATACTTTAGCAGGCATAAAGTATTTCTCATTCTTGGATGGTTTTAGTGGTTACAATCAAATTCAGGTAGCACCTGAAGATCAGGACAAGACCACATTTACCTGTCCATGGGGAACTTTTGCTTACCGAGTACTTCCTTTTGGATTATGTAATGCACCCGCAACATTTCAAAGGGCAGTACTAGGAATCTTTTCTGATCTAATTCATGATTGTGTAGAGGTCTATATGGATGATTTTACAGTTTATGGTAATTCATTTGAAGAGGCATTAGAAAATTTGGAAAAAGTCCTTATAAGATGCAAAGAAACAAATCTTTCATTAAGTCATGAAAAATGTTTTATGATGTTTACTGAAGGGATTGTTTTAGGACATCATATTTCAGGAGATGGAATTAAAGTTGATAGATCAAAAGTTGAAGTCATCTCCAAGTTACCTATTCCAAATTGTCAAAAAGATGTTAGAAGTTTTCTTGGATTTACTGGATATTATAGAAGATTTATTGAAAACTTCACCAAGATAGCATCTCCGCTCTTCAAATTACTTACAAAAGACTGTGAATTCAATTGGGATCCTGACTGTCAATCTGCATTTGAAACTTTAAAAACAAGAATTTCTGAAGCACCCATTTTGAGAGGGCCAAATTGGAAACTTCCTTTCCATATTTCTACAGATGCTTCAGATACAGCTCTAGGAGCTGTGTTGGGTCAGAAGGATTTAGTTCCTTATGCCATTTACTACACCAGTAAAAATTTGACTCCCACTAAGTTAAATTATACTGTGACTGAAAAAGAGTTCTTAGTTGTTGTGCATGCAATTAACAAGTTTAGACATTACATAACTGGCTATGAAACTTTTGTCCATACTGATCATTCTGCAATTAGATATCTCATGAACAAACCTGTTACTAATGGCAGAGTTACAAGATGGCTTTTACTTTTACAAGAATTCAATATTACTGTGTTAGATAGACCAGGAAAACAAAATACAGTAGCTGATTTCTTGTCTAGAATCCAAAATACTAACGAAGATTCTCCTGTAGAGGATAAGTTTCCAAATGAATATTTGTTTGCAGTAACCACTAAAACTCCTTGGTATGTAGATATTGCTAACTATTTGGTTACAGGGAAGCTACCTCCACACTTATTTCCTAATGAGAAAAGGAAAATCATTCAGGAGAGTTCAAAGTATTCATGGATTTCTAATGAATTGTTCAAAACAGGGCTAGATTGTGTGATCAGAAGATGTGTTCGGGAAGATGAAATGCCTGACATCCTTAAAGCATGTCATGATGAACCGTGCGGTGGACACTTTGCTGACAAGAGAACTGCCTATAAAATCCTTTCTTTAGCATATTATTGGCCTTCTCTCTTCAGAGATGCAAAACAATATGTTAGAAGGTGTGACAGCTGCCAAAGAATTGGGAGACCAACTCTTTCAAATGAAATGCCATTACAGCCACAGGTACTCATCGAACCCTTTGAAAAATGGGCTTTAGATTTCATTGGACCTATTAATCCACCATCTAGACAAAAGAAGTATATATTGGTTTGCACTGATTATGTTACTAAATGGGTAGAAGCCAAGGCATTGCCTTCTGCCACTGAAAATTCAGTTGTTCAATTTCTTTTTGAGGATATTTTTACTCGATTTGGTGTCCCAAGAGAAATTGTGACAGATCAGGGAAGTCAATTTACATCTAACTTGATGGAAAAGCTGATGGAAGAATACAAAATCAAGCACAGAAAATCTACTCCATACCATCCGCAAGCAAATGGTCAAGTGGAATCCACAAACAAAGTTCTTGAGAGCATCATCACCAAGACTGTTCATCTCCACAGAAGAGATTGGGTAGAAAGGCTTCCTGAAGCCTTATGGGCCTATAGAACTACATGGAGGAACACAACAGGACATTCTCCCTATGAACTTGTTTATGGGAAAGAAGTCTTGCTCCCCATTGAGTTTCAAGTCAAGACCTTCAAGATGGCAGTTCAGTTGGGGATGAATCTATCAGAAGCCCAAAAGCACAGAATGGAGCAGCTGAATGAGCTAGATGAAATAAGACAAGATGCAATTTTAAGGACTGATCTAGTTCAGCACCAAAGAACTAAGTGGCATGATAGATATATCAAAGAGAGAAAGTTTCAAAAGGGAGATTGGGCGTTACTGTTTGATTCCAAGTTTAAAGACTTCAAAGGAAAATTTCAGACTCATTGGCTTGGACCATATGAGATTGATGAAGTCTTTAGCAATGGAGCAGTTCGAGTCAAGACAATTGATGAGTTTCAAACTCCTCTCATTGTGAATGGCCACCGATTGAAAATTTATCATAAGCCACTCTCAAAAGAGGACTTTGTCAAAATGTTTCAAGAAAATTCTGCAATGAGGCTGGTGGAGAAGAATTCTTCTCCTCCATCAGCCTAATCTTTGTTTCTTTCAGTTGAAAAAAAAAAAAATCTTTTGTATAAGCCTGAAAACCAATCATAGATTGGCAGTCTTATACAGAAAATGTAGAGTGAAAATCAGGGACACCTGACACTCTATATTTTCCAAAAAAAAAATCTCTCTCCCTTTCCATCTTCACTTCACCTCACTTGTCATTTCCATCTTCACCTCCATCTCATCTTCATCTCCATTCCACTTCACTCCACTTCATTTCCATTCCATCAATAAAAGTCCTTCTCAGGACTATTTCATTCAGTTAGTCCTTTTTCTAACTAAATTTGTGCAGTTAAAGGGGTGTTGTCTCAGTTTCCGCAGCTGGGAACCGTTTCCGCAGCTAGCACCAGTTTCCGCAGCTCGAAATGATTCCGCAGCCAGCATCACTCTGTCTCTACAGCAGCACTCTGTTTTCAAAAGAAAATCACAGTCAAAAGTTAGCATCATCATCACCAGGGATAGTAAAGATATGAGGTACCTGCAAGATCAAAAAGCAATAATGGGTCAGAAGCCTTAATCAACAAATGGCAAACTTCCAAAGGTATGATCAAAATCTATACCAAATAACAATTTAATGTCATTGTATGCATAGTTATTAGATCATGGAAATTCCACTAAATACAATGATTTGATACGGCAAGATCCATATCACTCCTCTTCCACGATGATAATCCATCCACCTCATTCCTTTCTAACGGTTCCATAATCACTATTAATTCAAACTCGAAATGGGGCTGCTCTTTCATTTATTGGCCGTACGTAGAAGAAGTGACCTACTGTACTACGACTCTCCTCCACCATAACTTCCGCAGCCAACGTTGAGACGTGGCATAAGCCAACCGATTCGAAAGGACTCAGCCGTTATACTGCCCATTTATCACTCCACTTCCGCATGCATTTGATGCTAAACCCATGACTGTTGTTTACCTCGTGCTCATACCATTCTCTGCTCTCCATTTCCGCTGCAACCTCCATAGCTTTGCTCTAAACCCTGATTACAGTCACTGCATACGCTTTGCATTTCGACTACGGCCACTCCACTTACCTCAAGAATCCCGTAATCAGCTCGTTTTTCCTTTGAACGACCACACACAGTAAAATTTTCAGCCGGGATTGAAAGCCGAGAATGGGAAAGTTACTCAGAGCCGAACCTGAGGGCCCAAAATACCTGGAGGGGTATCCGCAGACGAAGGAGTCATTGAAGAAGGCAAAGTGGCTGAAGTTTATTCAAAAGTTCAGAGGTTATAATAAGGAAGTCACTAAAGCTTTTGCTCGGTCCTTCAATGGACACGTAGTGGAGGTAGGGGACTTGAAATTCACAATAACAGAGGCCACAATAGCAGCAGCAACCAGTTTACCACAGCAGGGAGACAGATGGTTTAAAAACAGAGGCCTGGATGATCAAGGATGGAAAGTCATGCTTAAAAACACAGGTATGGATACTTCTATATTTACTAAGGGAATTCCTGTGCATGTAATCAAAGAGGAATGGTCTGCGCTGTTATTACTTGTTCAGAAGTTTATTACATGCGAAGGTCGTTTTGGCACCATGTATATGTATCATGCAAGGATTATGATGAATTTTATGGAAGGCCATGCCCTTAATTTACCTTACTTTCTGTTAGCAAGTCTGAAGAAAATGAGCTCTGCTGTCCAGAAACATGTAGGCCATATTGAATCCCACCTTTATCATCACGGGCTCATCAAAATTCTCATTGAGGATCAATTGAAAAACAATAACGATACTTGGGAAAAGTTTTTGATCAGAAATCACTTCCAAGAAGTGACTGAAGCCTCTGCCAGCAGTTCCCCAAAAATCCCAAAAAGAAGTAGGAGGAGAGAAAGAAATGTTATAGCCCAAGACCTTCCTACAGTAGACACTCAGGAAACTGTTCATGAGGAAGGAGAAGAGGGAACTAGAAATAAGAAGCAGAAAAAGGACAAAGGTAAAGTAACTATTCAAGAGACATATCCATCCCATGAACCATCTGTAGAAGAAGAGTCTCAAACTCTGGCAGAAAGGTTAGCACATCTCTAAACTGCTGCCTCAGCAAAGAAACAAAAAGAAAAACAGAGTGCCCAGAAAGAGAGCACTAGTCCACATGTGAGGAGGAGCAGTAGGCTCAAAGGAAAGAAAGTGACCCAAGAAAAACAATCACACTTTATTGATTTAGGTGAAGGAACACCTGAAAAATGTCCAGCTCAGCAAGACATTGAGGCAAGTCCTCCACGTGAGGAAAGTCCTTTTCAGCAGGAAAGAGAAAACAATCCTCCTTTACAAGAATTTGAGTTCAGGCCAAGACAAACACTTGAGGTAGATTCCACCCAGCAAGAAGCATATAACTACTTAGAGTCCTTGGAACGATCAGTTGCAGGACCAAGCACTACCTTGCCACTTGATGCACAAGTGTAGTCTTTAAAACAGGAAGTGTTTGAACTAGAAGTCTTAAACAGGCACATTAAACAAGAAAATGAAGCATTAAAAGAGCAAAGTAAGGTGGACAAGATTGTCCATGACAATACCATGCTTCACTTAGGACTGTGGCAGAAGAAGAATAGAAAGTTGAAGAAAAAGTGTAAGAAGCTGAGCAGGGCATTGATTAATTTGAAGTTCAGGTGTCTAGTCAAGAAACCAAGGACCATTTTGGCATCAAGGAGAAAGAGAAGAAGGCTGGATGTTCTTGCAGAAGCATCAGAGCACATGGATTGAGGAAAAGAACTAAGTTTTGGTTGCATGAGGACATGCAACACCTTCACAGTGGGGGTATGTAGAGCCTTGAACCTGTACCTCCTTACACACCCTCTCAGCCTTCTTTTCCCATTCATTTCCTCCTTTTCCCACTCATTTCATCCACCTAGTTGATTAAATCATTGTATTCTAGGGCTTTTTACATGATTTTCTAACTATGCTAAGTGACTGTTGTTTGGTTTAGAATTTTGGTTCAGTGTGCTGCGTTTCCGCAGCCAACACAGGTTTCCGCAGCTGATCCAGGTTTCTGCAGCCAACACAGGATTCCGCAGCTGTTTTATTAAACGATATGTTACAGGTGTCCTCCGAGAAGATGAGCCACATGGGCAAGTTCCAGGGGTCAAGGACATGGTACGTGTCCCTCCAGATCACCCAGAACAGCCATAAAAGCCCGCGGTCAACGAGGAGGCAAATACCAGTCAACAGAGGTGTTTAGCGGTGGCATGGCTCTGCGTTGCTCTGTTTTTGGGCACGTGAAGCTAGGTGGCATCATCCTCAGCCACGGAGACAATCTAGAAGCACGAATCCAACAGCCATATTCCCCGGATTGAATGAACACGATGACAGTTACCTAGATCCGAGGACGCAGAGGATTCACGTGTTTTAAACAGCTGGTTGAATAGCATAGATTTCGTTAAAGTAGTTTGCTTTTCTCCTTATAAATAAAGCGTCCTTGAACGCTGTAGAGTTAGTCGTTTGGTAATCATTTTGTATGTAATTTTGAGCTCCCCACTGTACTTTACATTTGTTGTTAATACATGAGAAGACTGTTTTACATTTAAGCGTGTAACTGCTCCTTGAACCGGCTGAAGTAGGCAGAGGGCCCCTGTTTGCTGAAGCCCTGTACAGTAACCTTTAATTTCCAGCATTTCTTTTTCTTGTTTCATGTATAATAGTTGTACAGATGTCTTTTAATGGCTGCGTTTTTATTTCTTTTCAACATGTATATTAGCTGTACATAAACGTTGATTTCTGTTGATTTACATTTCTGCACTTTTATGTTCATGACTGATCAGTGTGTTATGCAGGTTTCTTAGGCAAGCCCGGGACAGTTTTCCTTCTTTTCTTTTCATAACTAGTGGCATGCGTGATCGTCTTGTCTATGTTGCTGACATTCATTGTTTTGCAGTTTTGATTTTCCTTACTGTCATTTCTTTAGCTTGCAAATTTACTTTCTGCTCTTAGATATCAAGTTGTTCATCTATTGATGGTTCCTTTTCCATAATCAAATAACTTTATTGGGAGCCAAAATATCATTTAGTATAGCTTGATTTAGTTTGCTTTAGAACTCACATTACTTGATTTGTTCATAACTGTTTCTTACATGATAAATTCAGCTGAAAGGCCAAGGTTAAGAAAAAGTTAAAGTATTGTGACTAGTCTTTTATGTAGTTTCACTTAGATTTCACATTGCTTAACATTTCATGGTATCTTTTCATAGAGAAGATTAAGTTGAAGAGTTGAAATAGTGTGAGATAGTTGTTCTTACTTTTAGTTGGATTTAATGTAGATTTCATTTTCATTTTTATTCAGCAGCAGAGATACTGGGCCGATGTCATTAGTCTTTTATTTGATGTCTTTATTTTCCTTTAAGAGTTGATTTTATTGCAATTGTTGTTCAAGCTTTCTTGTAGAATACTCTTTAAGTTCTGAGAAATCATTTAGAGATCACCATAATCATCCACATTTCACTTGTTTTATTACATTTCCATCACATCACAGTAGGAAAGATATATTTGAAAACAAACTAAAAAACCTAAAAACGACAAAAGACTAGAAAACGGTTATCTAAGTACAGATAGTACACCTCACTTCATCAGCTTACGAGCCCCGGGTTGACATTTAAAAGTTGCAATTTAGACTTCACTAAATTGACCAAACAACTAGCTCAGTAAAGCGAACTTGTATGACATGCCACATGTCACTATTTCGACCTTAGTCCCTGAAACTGATTCATAGAAAACTACAGGTCGTCCTCTTTCTGAAACTTTTTACTCAATTTCAATCTGATGCTCAAAACAAAAGTTATGACTATTTTCCCTAGGTCACCTGTTTGGAATGTAATTCAGGAGTCTCCAAAAACCCTAACTTCTTCAAATCATATCTCCACAAATATAGAGAGACAAGCTCTGAAATTCGGACACAAAGTTTAGAACGATTTCAGATCAAATGGGTTTTTTTTGTAGCTTTTGAACATATCGCAAAAAAAAGGTTATAGGAAAAATTCCACGATGACCTGTTTGGAGCAGCGAAACCCTAGAATCCAAAGCTCTGATACCAAATGTTAGGAAACCAGCTCACAAAAAGATAGAAAAGATAGATCAATGCCTTATAGTTCAGCCTCTTCGAGGGGACAACCTCCTTTACATTACACAAATGAACAATTCTTGGATGATAAAAATGACTAAACCTCCCTTCTATATATAGGAGTCTAAAGGGTCACAATATAATCAAGCCGACATAACAGTAATAACATAAGGGCACAAAAATAACAATAGTGGGTTTCTATGGGGCATACTAATAACAATATGGGGATAATAGGGGCACAATAATAACAATAAGGGATACAATGACAATAGTAATGGGGGAATCACTAGTATTATAGGGGCCTAATAGCAGGTAATAAAGAGAAACTTCACTCATATAATGCTTTAGAAAAAGAAAAGAATGTCTCATTTGGAAATGGATATCTAGCCGTCATTAAAGGTAAAGGTTCTGTTTTCTTGAAAGAAAAGGTTAAAGCTGGAAATGTTATGTATGTAGATGGTTTAAAGCATAACCTGTTGAGTGTCAGTCAAATGTGTGATCAAGGAAATGAAGTGGTGTTTCGATCAAACGGATGTGTTGTTCGTGAGCTTGATATAGGAAAGATCGTGACATCTAAGCTTTTCTCAAATAAGAAAAGCGTGCAGGCTCAAGGTAGTTCGTGATCTTCCATATATCAGCATCCCAGAAAATACCATATGCAAACCATGTCAAATCGATAATAAAACCAAATTTCACTTCATTGAAAAGGAAGGGTCAGTAAGTAAGCATCTTGAACTTATCCATACAGATTTATGTGGACCAACAAGGAAAAAGTCACCTCGTGGAGAAGAATACTTTATTTTGTTTATTGATGATTTTTCCACAATGTGTTGGATAGGTCTTATAAAGCATAAATATGAAGCATTTGAAAAGTTTAAAGCCTTCAAAACTTTGGTTTAAAATGAATCAGATCCAAAAATCAAATGTCTCATATCTGATTGAGGGGGAGAATTCATATCGAATGAATTATTTGACTTTTATGAGCAACATGGAATAAAAAGGCAATTCTCCACCGTAAGAATTCCTCAACAAAATGGTGTAGTAGAAAGGATGAACAGAACAGTTCAACAAATGGCTCGAGCTATGCTGGATGAATCTGGAACTCCTGCAACTTTCTGGGGTGAAGCTGCATTTGCTGCCGTGACTATTCTCAACAAAGCAAATGTTTGGGTAAATAGCACTCAAACTCCACATGAACTTTGGTATGGTAAGCCTCCTACTGTAAAATACTTTAAAGTTTTTGGAAGAAAATGTTTTATCAAAAGGACTAATGAAAAACTTAGTAAGTTTGAACCCAAAGCAAATGAAGGTATTCTTCTTGGTTATTCTTCTAGAATTAAAGGATACAAATGTTATAATAAAAGACTTCAGAAAGTTGTTGAAAGCATTGATGTTGTAGTTGATGAAGCATGCAGAAATCCAGAACAAATGAAATCAACAGAGGAATGTGACAATGAGGAAGATGGGGATTACTTTCCCGCATCAAATCAAAATGATATTGAAGAAGAAACCAATGAAGCACCAGAAGAAGATACAGCAGATAGGGAAAAGACTCCATCCAGGTATGTTCAGAAAAATCATCCAGAATCTCAAATTCTAGGAGAAAAAGGGTCTGGAGTACAGACAAGAAGAACTCTTACAGGAACCTCAAGTTATCTAGCATTACTATCCTCCATAGAACCTCAGAATGTAAATGAAGCCCACAAAGATGAATGTTGGGTCAAGGCCATGGATGAAGAATTAGATCAAATTGAAAAGAATGATACTTGGGAATTAGTTCCTAGACCTCATGATAAAAATATTATAGGAACAAAATGGATATTTAAGAATAATCTGGATGAAAATGGAGAAGTTATTAGAAACAAGGCAAGACTTGTTTGCAAAGGGTATGCCCAACAAGAAGGTATAGATTTAGAAGAAACTTTTGCACCTGTTGCCAGACTTGAAGCCATAAGGATGTTTCTTTCTCTTTCTAGTTTTAGAAAATTCAAAGCATATCAAATGGATGTAAAATTGGCCTTTCTTAATGGAGATTTAGAAGAAGAAGTTTATATTGAATAGCCAAAGGGATTCATTCTTAGAAATGATGCAAAACTTGTATGCATACTCAAAAAGGTTCTCTATGGTCTGAAACAAGCTCCAAGGGCTTGGTATTACCGCCTTGACAAATATCTACAACAGCAAGGCTTTACAAAAGGTTCTGCAGATAGTATTTTATACACAAAGATTGAAAATGATAAATTGTTAATTATTATTGTTTATGTTGATGATATCATTTTTGGTAGCAATGAAGAATCCATGAGTTAGAATTTTGTTTCAGTAATGCAGCAAGAATTTGAAATGTCCTTACTTGGTGAACTTACTTATTTTCTTGGTCTACAAGTTCAGTAAACAAAAGATGGTATCTTTATGTCATAAACCAAATATCTCAAGCAGATCTTGAAAAATTACGGAATGGAAGATTCTAAACCAGTATGTACTCCAATGGTAACAGGATGCAGTCTTAGCTCTAATGATGAATCACCAGCACTAAACCAACCAACTTACAGATCTATGATTGGAATTCTGCTTTATTTAACAGGTACCAGACTTGACATCATGCATGTAGTAGGAATTGTTAGAAGGTTCCAAGCAAATCCAAAGGAATCACATTTCTAGGCACTCAAAAGAATTTTCAAATATCTTCAAGGAACTCAGGACTTTGGACTATGGTATCCTAAAGATACAAACCTTACTCTTCATGCATATATAGATGCAGATTGGGCAGGAAGTGTTGATGATCGAAAGAGCACTAGTGGTGGTGCATTCTATATGGGTTCCCAGTTAGTATCTTGGTTCAGCAAGAAACAAAGTTCGATTGCTTTATCTACAGCTAAAGCAGAATATGTGGCTGCTGCATCTTGCTGAACACAACTACTTTGGATGATGCAAACTTTGCAAGACATTTAGATCACATATACTCTACCCATCACCATTCTATGTGATAATAAAGTGCCATCAGTGTTTCAAAAAATCAATTCATGCACTCCAAGACCAAGCACATACCCATCAAGTACCATTTTCTACGAGAACAAGTGCTTGAACAAAAGGTCAAATTGGAGTATGTTCCCTCCAAAGAACAGTTGCTGATATATTCACTAAACCACTGCCTAGAGAAACATTTGAATATCTTAGACAAAAGTTGGGAGTAGTTGCTGCATCATCCTGCTGTTAAATCCAGTTTTTCAGAGGAAGGTTATTATACGCGGGTTTCATGAAGTATAGTCACATATACACGCAGGTTTCCATGGCTGAAGAAGCGTATATGTTTTTCTGACAGGAAAAACAGATGATTAGACTTTGATATGGGTGCTCTGTCTGATGTTGATGATTACAGTCTGAAGATATGTTTTGTTCATTACTTTATATCTGACTAACAAAGATGCTTTGATGAATGACTTGTTGACAATTCACAAGTAGCACAGGTTCAGGGGGAGCTTAGCCTTCACTCGCATTCTGCATTGTTGGCATTATGGTTGATGAGTCCAACTATGGCTTCAAATATTTATACCATTTGTTGCTTAAGTTATGTAAAAGTCTAGGGTGTGATATGACTTCTCATACATTTGAATGAGTCCTATTGGATAAGTGATGTAATTTGTATCCCCACTTTGCATGGGATGGATGATGTAATATTTATTGTGTTTCTATCATGTATAAACAAATGGTATATCCTCGCTTGGTTGGTTGGACGAGTTAAATTTGGTATATCCCCATTTGATTGGGAGATTGATGTATGTATGAGTCATTGGTGATAGGAAGGTCAAACTCACATAGTTGAGTTATAGAGTCATGTTATTCTTTTGATTCATATCTTTGCAGACTCGGCATGTACTCAGGGGGAGCATGAACAACATAATGTATATCAAAGGAGGAAAGTTACTTGGTCTGCCCTTTTCCCTTGATTTCAAAGGGGGAGAGTGTTTTGGTGTTAGTATTTTGGTGTTGCATGTTATTTCTAACGGTTTCTACATCTTGCAGTAATCAACACCATCATGGTTGCCATCAAGTCCAAAGGGGGAGATTGTTGACATTATGATACAAGTGTTGTCCTTGATGGCAACTCACTTAAAGGTCAATTCAATTTTGGCAAAAGGCAACTCACAGTACAACATGTATATTCATAGGTATGACTCTAGAATGGGAAGATGGAACTAAGGTCTATTGATCAGAATAAAGAAGGTAAAGGAAAAGGCTGATGAAAATAAATTAAAGAAGTATATATAGCTCCACTTAGTCAAAACAGTGTATACATGCTGGTCCACAGCAAAAAAAAAAAAACCGTATGCATGCACTCCCACAGGAAGAAAAGCGCATACATGTTGGAAAACCAAGGTTTTGGTCGAAGGTATTTGGTCTGTGGTATTGACCCTAGGTATTTGGAGCAGGGTATTTGGTCTGTCGTATTGTCCCTAGGTATTTGATCCAAGGTATTGGTCCTAAGTGGTTTTGGTCCAAGGTATTGACAAAGGATCTAAGTATATAAGGAGGAGAAGATCAAAGGCTTACCGAAGTAATGAATATCTTATGAAGTGTTATCTGCAAGTGTATGTATTTCTAAGGAATACTTCTATCTGAAGTATATTTTATGTTGCAAGGGCTATGTTTGTGATTTGATTTGAAATACTTTATGCACCTTGAATTTAATATTGGATCAAGATCATGAGACTTGAAATGACTTATTATTGAATGATCAGATATTGGGCTAGATCTGATTATGTACACCTGTTTTATTCTTTAAATATCGTGATTTGGGTTTGTCTGAAGTCCGGAAGTGCAGCAAAGTTATGAAGTAAGTATTTGCAGATCTGTACGCTGGTTCGCTTTGGTGAAGGTGCATATACACGTTGGTTCGGCTCTTCCAAGTAGCGTATGAAAAAGAAAAGCTTGATGTTCAAGGATGACTGATCTATCAGATCAGTGTTGTTGTTTTACTATTGCCTATCAGTGAAGTCTTGTTAGATTTGAATGTAAAACTGAATGAATAAGGAGTTTGATATTTGATTGATTGATTGTATAAGTGAGAAGAAGTGATCTCTGTTGCTACCTGTGTAAAGCTCTGTAAGTTGACAGTAGATGTTCAGTATATTGTTGGTTGGTACAGAATTGATTCAAAAGTTTATGTTTGCAGTAGTTTTGGAGGTATACGCATGTTTGATTAACGGAAGTAGCGTATACACGCAGTTTGGGTTCAGCCAAGTAGCGTATACAGTCTAATGCATGGTTTTTGAGGTTACAGCTGGTTCTGAATGATGATGTAGGTTTCTGGGTTCAGCACAGTGTTCTGGTGTCAGTGATCTGATTGTTCAGATTAACTGAATGTTGGTTGATGCAGTTTAAGTTTAAAAGTTGTTGATGGGTTAGGTATGAAAATTGGATGAAACATGGCCTTCAGATTGTGGTGTTGTGTTCCAGGAGTATCCAATCTAAAAATTCATGAAATGTGGTCCCTAGAGGAAGAAAGAAGGTTGTAGCCTTTTGTAGATTGGCACCTACGTACTAGTGAACAAATTGGCTAGTACAAGAGCTAGGGGGTTGCATCTCCCTTCGAGTAGGAGCTGGAAAACGAGAGAAGGTTGTAGCCTTCTGCAGGTGGGTGCCTGCATACTAGTATGAGTCTGCACCAGTACAATATTGTAAACAGATTTTCTTATTATTAAAAGAAGACAGAGACGACAGTGGCAGGTGGTTTTCACCCAGATTGGGTTTCCACCTTAAATCTTGGTGTTCATGTGTGTTGCTTATGTGTGATGCTTTATTATGTTTTTACTACATTGTCTAATATGTTACTGATGCACTAGTTTAAGATCAACACATGATAAATTGTCTAAATCACAAGTTCTCTGGATATATGTTGGTTTCTCTAATCACAGTTGCGTGCACACTCTAGTTCACTTCACTGAAGTAGCGTATATAAATCTATTTTTGAAATAAAATTATTGATCTGATAATATTGATTCACCCCCCTCTTAGTATTACTTCCAACACCCTCATTATTGTTTAACTTCCTATGACTTTTTGATCTTACATGACTCTTCAGATTCTGAATGTGTCCTTTGGACTTCCACTTTATAATACATTTCGAATAGGTAATTACATAATCCACAATAATGATGTGGCATACAATGACTTGTGACAGGATGTGATAGGACATGACATGACACTGACAACATGAATTGCATGATGATGTGACAATGCCAAGTTGTCCTTCTTATGACTTGAAGATGATGAGTATTCCATGTGATCTTCATCTTCATCTTTTGTTAGAGTTCGGTGCTCCTTCGTCTTCTCACCTAACGATCATCTTATCTCTTCAGCTCAAGATGTGTCTTATATCATGTCCTCCTTCTCCATCTTCTTCGTCATCTCGACATATCTTGATAGAGTAACTGCATTTATAATCCACTTATGAAAAGGCTACATTGGTCCGATAAACCCTTAATCTAAGATGGTGCATATTGATCCACTGACTAAGCCGACACTAGGTGAAAGGCTGGGCTAGAGGCTCAATAACTGCACAATTACTAAACTTAGGCAGTCAGGGGTGAAGCTTGAGCCTTGAACTACGCAATGCGCATTTCAGGTTGGGCTTAGGAAGAAAATTGTGCATTCAGGAAGCTCGGGGTAACAAACTGAGGGGATGGGCATTGGATTAGCCTATTGCATAGTTCCAGAGGAGAGAGGATCCCAAGTGATTGGGAAATTTCACAATTCAAGAGATCAGGGATGAGGCTTGAGCCTTGAGACTACGCAGTGCACAGTTCAGGAAAGATTAGGCTTGAGCCTTGAGACTACGCAGTGCACAGTTCAGGAAAGATTAGGGAGACAAATTGCGCAATTTCTGGACTCAGTGACCTTAGCTACGAGGTTTTTCACTGCTTAGGAGAACTGCGCAGTTCTGGGAGGTAAAGGAGGTTGGGCCATTCCACAATTGCGTAGCTCAGGATCTCCCAGGATAAGCTCAAGGCTAGAGATTGTGCAGTGCACAGTTAAGGCTAGGTTTGGAAGATGAATTGTGCAATTCTGGGAGGCAAGGTCGGGATTGAGCACTGGAATAGCACAATACAATAGTCCTAGGAAGTAGGAAATGTGCATTGTGTAGTGTCAAGGGAAAAGGATGCAACTTTAGGGTTGGAATTGTGCAGTGTGCAGTCTAGGAAGGTCGAATGAGGCTAGGTTGCTGGGGAAATTCTAAAAATTGGCTAAGTGTGGGACCAAAGAGATTGATGTGAACATTGATATGACTTGACTGTGATCACACACTTGAAACACTTTGACGACACAACAACATAGATCATCTGGAACACGTTAACAACATATTTCCCTCAATGTGACAACCTTGCGATGACTTTACAATAAGTGTGACACTAAAGGTACACTTTACGACAACCATGACAACACTTGTGCAATAGTGCTTAAAAATTTTGGAATGAGTGTGACTGATGTTTACATGGTTAAACAAACTCATTCACGAAAAGATAACCCTTGAAACCACTAGAACAAGCATACATACATTGTGCGATAGATAACATGTGAAAAGACGCCAATTTCTAAAGTGAGAACGACAGCAGTGGAAGTAACACATCACAGAGAAAAGATAACATGAAAAAGACACTAATTAGAGTGAAGACAAGTGAAAGTGATAACCAAAAACATGAAAACGACACTCGTGAAAACAAAGGTGCGCGAAAGCGACAATTTTCAAAACTCATCGATATGGAAGTACGAATGCAACTAGAATGTGAGAAATTGTTGTTGTCATTGCGCACTGACAATCGACATGGATTGGAAATCACACAAGAAAATTCTTGGTTGAAAGTGCTATGCTTGTCCAAGCTTGCGTAAAAGAATGTTCTCATGAACCTGTTATGAAATGAGCATGTGTCAGCAAGTGACTTTGACACTTCTGATCCAAGAAGGGAGCTCAAAAGTATCAGCTAACCAAGAAGTGACTATGAAACGACTGATCGCAAGATCCACATTAGACTCCAAAATTCAAGTGTATGTAAAATTTTGGAGGGTTATTGTCACAGCAACAACAAGCCCTCAATTTTCTTGCAAAGATTTTCAATTGTGTTCCTTAGTGCAAATGATTTAGCCTCGACATTTTCCACAATTTCCCTCTACATAAAGTGGTTAAATATTATCCCTTTGATTTCCATTTGGACCAACATACCATACAACCTATAAAGTGCATGTTTAGTGTTTTATAACACCCAATTTTGACTTTGGCAATGAAACTGAATTATGACCTATTTTGTTTTCCTTTGCTTATTATCTATTGAAATTGGTTGGAATGACGATATTATATGGAGATATAGGCCTACCTATATGTGGATGTTATGTATAATTTTATGTTTTTTGTTATTAATGATGCTTATTGTGTGATTTACTTCTAGAATGCAAATTTAAATGATGTGGTACGTAGATAAAAAATTAAATTAAATGCGGAAGCGAATCAATAAGTACCATGTACATGATAAATAAAATAGTTATTTACATTATTCATCATTGAGTGACATGGAAATATCATATAGATAGTTATATGGCTATGCATGATCTTGTGTTTCAGTTAACCAACCTATAGTTACATGGGATAAGTAATAGCCAACTAATTGTGATACTAAAGTGACGAAGATGTTGTGGAAATTGGAAGAGGGATGATATGCTATGAAGCATTAATTTATTATTTAAACATTGGTTCAATACATTACTATGATATGTGGGAAAAATGCAAGTTTTATAGAAACCATAGTTGCACAAACTAGTCATTCAATTATGTAGGTCTAATAACCATAAAAACAACTTAGTATGGTCCAAATAGAGTGTTGGTCTTAGTTCTATCAATAGATGTGGAGGTTTCATCCATTGTTTATCCTCTAAAACTAAGAGTCATGGTAGGGTTTTGTTAAGCCACACTCCCTTAAGTGTGTGATGATGACTATAAGTTGCATATTGGAGAAGCATGGTTGGTATCATTGACATTTTTACTTAGAAGTTCTATCTAGAGTTAGGTTGATATAGTTGACACTCTAGCATATTATAATAGAGGAAATGATGGGACATGGAAGAGGGAAGTATGTTAAGGAGGAATGATAAATCACAGTAGTTAAAATGGTTGTTGGGAATTAAAAAATGCCAACTTACTTTCATACTTCATTCATTTTTCATTTTAGACATGTGTTGAATTAATTTATGATGATATTGGTGTAATGCTCAGTTCATAGTGGATTATTATGACTTGACCAGTAAGAACATTGGATGCCAAGTTGAAACTTGCATGCTTGGATGACAAGATACATGAATTATGCATTAGAGGTGATCATTTTTATCATTTGTACACATACAAGATATATATGTACCAACTACAAATAAATACTTTGCATGCATAAACTAGTATCATTTTGAAACACACACATATATGGAGGGAGTGATAATTGTTATCATTTGTACACATACAACCTATATATGTACCAAATACACATACATACTTTGCATTCATAAACTAGTATCATTTTGAAATACACACACACACACATATATGGGGAGAGAGAGAGAGAGAGATTATATACATGATGGGTAAAGTAAGAGGGTAAATTTTGTATGCATGTGGTTTGACCTTCATGTGGTTTGACATTTATGCAAACCTTTTTATTTTTGCAATACATTTTGTTTACATTTATGCATACCTTTTTATTTTTGCATAAAGGACACAAATTCTAAGTTGATAAAGTGAAAGTGTTTGATCAATATGATGGTATTAGTTCCAGCATTGGATGAACTCATTCACTTTACATAATCCACGATGAAAAATTGAGTGTTGAAGATGGAAATGTCAATAATCATAGGGTCACATCTAACATCCCCCTTCCTTATGAGGATAAACAAGATGGATGTAGGCATTTGACAAAGAGAGAAGGAAGTTTCACATAGTAGCCTTTAAATTATTTGGAAAATATGTAGATAATAATTTTCATGTACTTGACTAGTTGGAGACTATCATCCTTGAACTTTTTTTAATGTATGATTTAGGGAGATTTTATCACATTTTTATAAATTTTCAAACCATAAAAACAATTTCTTTGGGAACTAATGCATAGTATACAAAAATAATGAAAAAAATAATTTCCTTTTACATGTTTTAATCCTACCTAGCCCTCTTTTTCTCCATGCAATAAAGCACTCTACCCTCTAGCCTATAGTAAGGGTAATTCATTCTTTAGGGCTCAAGGCCATTCAAAAACAAGACTCAAAGCCATTAAAACAATATTTTTCTATGAGTTCATCATGTCACTTGAGGGAATTGAACCTAGGTGGGGAGGATAACAACCATTCATTCCAACCACCAAAGATAAATCCATTTGGAAAATCCTACCCAACTTATTTCCATGGGATTTTTATATCAAACATAAATGTGCAAAATTTCTCCTAAAGCTACACATATATTATCCATTTTAAAATCATGAATATTTACCTATAACCAACTTACCATGTTCCAAAAAAAGGAAAAAGGTCTATCTAATGCATAGTAGTTATATATAATGTTATAGTCTTCCTTAAGAACTTATAATCTAAAATATATTATTTCAAATAAGTAGTTTGAACTATTTCATATAACCATCCCTTATTTCTACCTTAATCATTTCACTTAGATTCCCCTAGGTTCAACTAGATTCCTTCTTTGGAGAGGGTGCCAACATACTGATTTTTTTTTCTTCATATATGATAGATATAAAAATTATAGAAATTCCCCATAACCTCCTTAATATGTTCTACAAGTCCCATAATGATGTCTTATAAATTTTTCCCCATAGACAACCAAAGAATATTTCCCTTGACAACCAAAGAAGAGTCCCCATAGACATAAATCTCTTTTGTCCCAACTTCAAGAAACAACTTTAAAAAGTGTTCTTAATGCCATCAAACGTGTTATCTTATTAGAGCCTTCCATGGATTAGCTTTGAAGGAGATACTATCGAAATCCAAAATAGGTCCCCTCCCCCCCTCCCACCTTCCACCAATTCCACATACGTAATCCTATCCCTAACTTGATTCATATAGAAAACTCCAATACATATTCTTAACAACCTAATGTAGGTTATTTTTTATTTGGGATCCTCAGTGTAGAAATTATAAATTGAAATAAGTTGAGGAAATACATGAAAAGTTTGTCCTTGCTTGTCTTCAAATATCCTTGCACTTTTTACAAGCAACACTTCCCACAATACCAAAAATGGGATAGACATAAAAAGTTTTAGATCGAAGATGAGGAACCATGGATGTACACATTCTTTATATTGTTTTTCACACATATTGATTTAATTTTCAACCAATTGTTTATGTCCTGCCGAATTTTCCTAGAGATGGGATAATCAAGAAATAGATGTGTAGTTGTTTCGTCTACTCCTCCATAATGTGAATTGTATCTACGGCCATGAATTTGTCTCCTTTGAAGTGCTTGCCATGTGTTGAGGTCCTGAATTGTCCACTTTTTGACATCCTTTTACCATCACCTCCATCTTTTGCATACATTGTTTTGCTACATTTCCAAACTAGAAGGTCATCTAGGACATTCCCAAGCATAATAAAAGGTATCATTCATCCATAGCTTGTAATTTATAACTTATTTGTGAAAAATGATTGAAACATTACTATAGCTACCAAAAAATGCATATTCTACAGGTAGTCAGTGTTTCTGCAACTAAATCCAAGGTTAAGCAGGTTCCTGCAAAATTGGCGGTGAATAAGACACATGGATCGATGCCAAATGTCAAGAATAAGGATATCCACTTATCACACTTACCAATAGGATCATAGGGCTCGAGAATCTATATAGTCAAAGTGAAAGTCAACTCTATTCTACTCTCGTGTAGGGTTTCAAGGGAAAGAGTTTCATCACTAGGCGAGCATGGAAACAAGCGAGCTAGAATCTAATTTTAAATGGTTGATGTGTTGATAAAGATGCTTCTCATGATTTTCTCTTCTTGTACGCTATAAGTAAAACACCTTCTAGTGAAGGTTTTTGCGGAAGACCCTATAAAAATAGACCAAACATCCGTTTGTAGCGGAGGTGGGTGGGTGGATGTTTTCACAAATGTTTTTTGAATGGTGCGTCTAAAATATATGAATGCACCGGTGCTGCGAATAACATGGTGCACCATCAAAAATTTATTTTTATAAAATAGAAAAAACACGGTGTGCTACATAACATAATGCACTCATGCTTTAATGGTCGATAGCACAAGGGCCCTTCACATAATAAAATTTCCTAGTGCATACTAGTAAGGATCATCGCTATAATTTTAAATTTAGAGAAATGTGGTGTTATTTAAAAAAAAGGTGGTGCTATAGTAAAAACACAACACTAGTGTGGTACTAGTAGTGAAACACCCCAGGGCATCTCAAGAAAGGCATTTTGATATTTTTTAATTAAAAAAAGTGGTGCTTTTGGAAATATCTCGCACTAGTGCATTTGGAAAATGCACCAAAGGAGGGTTAAAAAATAACCCTCCCTGCCATCATTTTCATGTTTACAATCTATAGTGCGAAAGAGCTCTGAAGCACTGGTGCCACTCTTGCCACCTGCAGGTGCCCTGACATCGGTGCTTCTCTTACTCACCATCCTTCCATACCATGCCCACTGTTTGAGTTTTAATTTTTTTCAAACCGTCCTGAAATTTGTTTTTTTTCCATTATGTGTCCACAATGCCTCCCCGACAACAAAATGTCCACGTAATATCCATGTTTCTTTGTAATTTTGATTTTTTAGTGTATTAGAATTGTAAATTAGGCTAATTTTTCCACTATTTTTTTCACTGCGTGGCGCGTTCGATACGTTCGGCAAGCACCGATAGCGGTGCGCCCTGTAAATTTACAGGATGCGCCACATATCGGTGCATGAACATAATGCACCGCCATTGTTGCAGTGCATTTTGTAAACTAAAACGCACCAGGATTGATGCGACAGATTATACGTCAGTGCGTCAATCCCGGTGTGTTTATATTTACCAAACACACTGCAAACTTAATATTTAAAAATATATCCATAACTCGAAGGGTTCGATAACCTGAATGCTCCATACCAGTGCGAAAAGGTTATTCGTGTGCATGAGTGCACAAGTTTTCCTCACCGCTATCAAAAGTTAAAATTGTGAACCAAAAACGGTGCATCATACTTATGTGCGCACCGTTAGTGGTGCAGTTTTAGTAGAACACACACCGGCGATAATACATAACTGTGTTTTGTGCACACTGATAACTTTTTTTTTAATTGAAACTTATGTTTCCATATTTATACATACGTTTTTCATTTAATAATAAAAAAATGTATTTTATATGTCAATAGTGTAGCAGAGACGTCAGCAGAGGGAGCAACAACAGGAGGAGGACAGCAGGCGGACCCATACAATATGGTCTAAACATGGCAGGCCAGGGAGAGGGGGAGGGATTTATACCCTTGCCCTATTACTGCAGTGACCCGAGCGCTCTTGAGGAATGTAGGCCTCCTCAAGTACTATAAGGAGGCTACATCCCTGAAGGCGCACTATGTCTTTTTGGTGCATATGGTCGGTCGATGCAATGTCCAGGAGTAGGTTTTCCGTTTTGGTATTAGAGTGTGGTATAGGCCCACCTAGAAGGACATATACTTTATCACTGGCCTATCCAAGAGAAGAGAATATTTTCCCCAGTTCACTAATGTCCCCCGTGGGGTTACAGCTAAGAGTCATACTGCGTACACTTTAAGATATGTTGGGCCTCATGCGGTCCATCCATCAGCTTTTTAGGTCCATAGGGGACAACTACATATTTCTTCTTTTGCTGCAAAGGAGGATAGGTGCCTCTCATTATTAGTCACCACCATTGCACATTCTAGTACTGAGGGAAAGTGCATTAGTTTCCCTCTTTTGTATTATGTTGATCCTTTGATTCAGGTACCACGTTGCATCAGATGGTCTGCCATTTTTTTGAGGCAAATTTGCATGGCTTTAGATAGATGGCATGCATTGAGACATGGGAAGGAGACCTTCCCTTTCACTTTTGATTTTTTTTGCTTATTTTTTGAGAGGTTTCCAGAGATGAGGCCTACATTTGTCTGTCAGCCTCCTAGGCCAATCACTGAGGTCTTAATGCGCATGTGGGGGCAGATGATGCCCAAGAGGGCCTATCAGAGTTTCCAGCTAGGATTTCTCACAAGGCACTTGTTATATACCTAGGGGGGATAATAAGGGGTACAAAGGGAGGTACCCAAGGGAATAATGTAATAATGGGATGGGCCATAGTAATAAATAAGGTGGTTAACCCGTATCATGTAAGGGACCACAAGTAGTTAGTTCTAATGTAATGGGCCCATGGTATTAGATAGATGGTATTGAGGGAACCATGGTAATGACCCATGGTATTGTATGTATGAGGCCTATATAGAGGCTAGAGACTCCACATTTAGAGATGTCAAGGATTATTGTATGAACAGACATATGGCTTGTGGAGTGTTCTCCTTCCTTAAGGAGTGAATGTATGGTGTTGCCCTACCTTAAGGGTTTGATCAATAAAGTGAAGCATTTCTACTTTGACCTCCTGCGCAGTATCCATGGGCCTCGGTCAGCGTGCTTTGACCGAGGTCCTCCTCGTTCCATGCTGGCTGCCAATGCCACTGGTTCAAGGTGTTTTTGATCGTTGTTTTGGAATTCTTTAGAGATTTGCTCCAACCTGATACAGTTATGGTTCTTTGACAGTCTTTTATGGATCCAATTCAGATCATTGTAGTGATGTCGTCACGAGGAACTTGATGTTGTTATTGTGGAGTGCATCGTCATGAGTGCATGACTGGTTACATGTTGTTATATGTCGCTTACATGTATCATTTTGTATGATTGGTTACATTCTTGTATGCTTGATTGCAAGTATCATTCTTGTAGGTTTGGTTACAAGTATTGTTCGTTTATGCTTGATTACATGTGTTTATGCATGTGTGTGGTTGGTTATGCATTGCTTATGCATATTCATGTTTGCATGTGGTCAAGTGTGAAGTGATTTAATGATTTTTGTCTACATAAGGTCATGGTGTGTGTTGTTGATGAGGTCATGGATTGACGACTGGACCCTAGCTAGAATGATGGTTGCATGGTTATATGCTTATGTAGTATGTTTCTATATGTTGTCATGATTATGTTATACATGTATCATGTTGATTTGTTGATCTTGCATACAAGGTATCCTCCTCGAGCTATACTAAGGTACATTGGTTTATTATGATTTGGTTTAGCTGACATGATATACTTTGCAAGAAGAAATATCGAATCGCTAGCAAGATGGTATACTACAAAGACTCTCCCTATGAATCAGAAGAGAAGTATGGTGTTTGGAACTCTGCCAATTTGGCAGATACATTGAGAAGCTTAAAGGAATAAATAAGGAGTTGTAAGGCAGATAATGATAGAATCATATGGGCACAAGAGAAGCTAGCAGAGGTAAATGCAGTGATACTTCAAAGTTTGTCAGATTTGTAGCAACAGGGACCACTTTGGATCATCCATGAGCATAAGGACAAAACTAATGGGGCATATGGTAATAGGTCTCATGGTGGTCACAGGAAAATGGTGGTGACATGGTTAGAAGTGGTAGATTTTTGGACACTCCTAATGGGAGGAGGAATATACACATGTACCATTCTAGTTATGGTTCTAACATGCATGATGATCAATATCGTTATCACCCTTACGAGAGGAGTGATAGGGGATACTTTCCAGATGAGTTAAAGAAAGCAAAGCCACTTACTTTTGATGGAGAGATGAAGAAATCACATGATGCAGAAGCAAGGTTTCTTGGTATGAAGAAGTTCTTTAGGTTGCATGACTATTCAGATAACATGAAAGCCAAAGTAGCTACATTCAGTCTCAAAGGTAAAGTAGACATTTGGTGGGAAGATGTGAAGAATTTTAGAGGTATACATGAGGAATATTTGATTTGGATTGAGTTTGAGCGACTATTTAAGAAGAAGTATTGGTCGGATAGATACTTTGATGACAAGGCAAAATAATTGTACGAATTAAAGATGGGATTGGTGACAGATGATGAGTACACTAGCAGGTTCTTGGAGTCACTGAGGTATGTGCCTTACCTCAAGGAGGAGAAGGCCAAGATTCAGAGATTCACCTGCGGGTTACCCATGGAATTCAAAGATAGGATTGAGTTCGATGAGCCTAGATCATTAGAGCAGGCCACCCCAAAAACTAAAGCATTGCTATGAACAATTAAAGCGCAAGTTTGGGACTAAGCCAAATTGGGAAGGTAATGCCAAGAGAAAAGGAAAATGGGACAAGAAGCGAGTAAGACCACATGATAAAGGTAATAAAGAGAATTTTGCACCACCTAAGAGGTTCAATGCATCTGACAGAGGACAGGGACATCAATCTGAGGAGCAAAATAAGGAGCTCGTGCAACATTGGATTTGTAGAGGAGATCATCACATGAGGTATTTTCCACAGTATCAGGGTGGTATGCCTAAGATATATAGTGCACAGGATGCACAGTCTGTTGGGGATGTTGGTTAGAGCGTTCCTCGTATTTATGCAGCATTGGATAACAAACAGGTAGACTAGTAGGGATCTATCAATGAGATGGATGGTAAGCTTTGTGATCAAGATATTTCTATTTTGATTGACCCTGGATCTAATTCTTGGTTAGTGCAGTTCGCTACAGGCACAAAGAAGCGAGTGCATCATTGGGTAAGAGCTTGTGCATTTGATTTGAATGGTATGCCTACCACTACACATTTGAATGTATTACTTTTGGGATCATACAACATGTTGTTGCACATGGATTGGTTGTGTCTTCATAGAACTAAGGTGGATTGTTATGACAAAGCTATTGAATGCTTGGATGACAATGGGGAACCAAGAGTCTTATAGGGAAAGAAGAAATCCACATCAGTTAGGATGTTGACAACTATGCAAACAAAGCATAGTCGCAGGAAAGGGTGTAAGTTATTTGCAGTGCACATTTCTAGTGATAAAAGGTAAGGAAGTTGAGGATGCAGATGTTTTGAGCAGGTACTTAGTTTTATAGTAGTTCAAGGATGTATTTCCTGAATACATTACAAAGCTTCCACCTCACAAGGAGGTAGACTTTTCTATTGAGTTGGTGCCAGGGGCAGTGCTAACATCAGAAGCACTTTACAGGATGAGCACACCTGAGTTGTTGGAGTTGAAGCTACAGTTGAAGGAAATGTTGGACAAGGGATACATTAGGCCAAGTGTATCACCATGGGGAACACCCGTATTGTTTATGAAGAAGAAGGATAGTACTCTCAGATTATGCATTGACTACTGGTAGTTGAATAAAGTGACCATTAAGAACAGGTATCAGTTACTGAGGATTGATGACATTTTCGATCAATTGAGGGGAGCATCAATGTTCTCGAAGATTGATTTGAGATCCATATATCATCAGGTATGCATCAAAGAGGAGGACATTTAAAAGACAACTTTCTGGACCAGGTATGGGCATTGTGAGTTTGTTGTAGTTCCTTTTGTCTTAACCAATGCTCCAACTACATTTATGTGCTTGATGAATAGTGTGTTGCATCCATACTTGGATAATTTTTTTATTTTGTTCATTGATGATAGATTGGTATATTCTAAAAATGAGGAAGAGCATGTCGAGCATTTAACAACAATGTTGAGGTTATTGAGAGAGCATTAGTTGTATGTTAAGCTCAACAAGTGTAGTTTCTTTTAGAGTGACGTACACTACTTGGGGCATGTTGTCTCTAAGGAGGGAACTGTAGTAGATCCATAAAAGATAAGGGCCATCATGGAGTGGGTAGCTCCTAAGAATGTAGATGAGGTGAGATCTTTCATGGGGTTTGCAAGCTATTATAGGAGGTTCATCAAGAACTTCTCACAGATTGCTTATCCTATCACATCATTGCAAAGGAAAGGTAAGAAATTTGAATGGATAGAGGAGTGTGAGACTAGTTTTGAGTAGCTCAAGTAGTTGTTGACACATGCACCAATGTTAAAGATTGCAAATTCAGAGAAAGAGTTTGTAGTATGCATGGATGCTTGCAAGAAAGGAATTGGTGGATTCCTTATGCAGGATGGATAGGTGGTATGCTATGATTCGCGGAAACTGAACGAGCATGAGTAAAACTACCCTACACATGGTCTTGAGTTGGCAGTGATTATACATATGATGAAGGTGTGGAGGCACTATCTTCTAGGTAGGAGGATTACATTGATGAGTGATCACAGTGGTTTGTGGTACCTATTTGACCAACTGAATCTGAATGGTAGGCATGTTCGGTGGTTGGCTATGATTAGTGAGTTGGATTTTAAGATCAGGTACATCAAAGGCAAAGAGAACAAAGGGGAAAATGCTATCAACAGGCGGTTACAAGTAAATCACTTAGCAGTTATGAGCTCCTATGGGACAAACTTACATGATATGATCTTGTAGGTAGCTTAGCAGGATGTCATATATATGGAGATTGTTCATAGGTTGTAGCATAGTATAGGCACATGTACATGTGATAGTACAGGTGACAGTATAGTTACAGGTGCAAGTGCACATGATGTAGACTATTGCCTTACAATATATGGATTGGTCAGATTTAGAGACAAGATATATGTGTCAGACAATGGTGATCTCAAGAAGGTGATATTGAGAGAGTTTCATGCGAAACCATACTCGAGTCGCCGAGGTTATTAGAAGACACTGACTACAGTGATGAAGATATTTTAATATTGAACGAACCTGAAGAGGGATGTAGCAGAGTTTGTGACTAGGTTTTTTTTATTGTCAGCGTGTGAAGGTAGAGTGTAAACATCCATGTGGACTGCTACAGCCGATTGCAATTCCAGAGTGGAAATGGGAGGTCATTTCCATGGACTTCATCACAGGTTTGCCGAGGAAAATGAGACAACATGATTCCATCATGGTTATTGTGGACAGACTGACAAAGATTGCACATTTCATTCTAGTGAAGTCTACATTCTCAGTTAGCGATGTAGCACAAGTATTCATCAGAGATGTAGTTAGATTGCATGATGTTTTGAAGAAGATTATGTCATATAGGGATGTGAAGTTCGCTTCCAAATTTTGGAAGGAGTTATTTGTAGGTTTGGGCACAAATTTTGCCTTCACTGCAACTTATCATCCGTAAACAGATGGACAGACAGAGAGGGTCAACATGATATTGGAGGACATGTTGAGGATATATGTGATGCATTAGTAACGAAAGTGGGAAGAGTATCTTCCATTGGTAGAGTTCACTTACAACATGGGTATGAGGAATCTTTGAAGATGAGTCCATTTGAGGCATTGTATGGGCAGAGTTGCAATACTCCTATTAGTTGGAGTGATCTAGTTAACAGGGAGTTGATTGGACCAGACATGTTGGTAGACATGGAATAAGAAATGCAGGTAATCAAGAAAAATCTAAAGGCAACACAGGATAGTCAGAAGAGCTATGCAGATCGGAATAGGTTGTTCAAGGAGTTCTAGGTTGGGGAACAGGCGTTTTTTGCGTATCAAACTGAAGAAGAGCTCCTTGTGGATTAGATCATGTGCGAAGTTGGCACCACGGTTTTGTGGACCCTTCAGTATTATTTAGAGGATAGGGCCAGTAGCCTATCGACTTGCACTGCCTTCGACAGTGAAATTCCATGATTTTTTCCATGTGGCATTGCTTAAGAAGTATGTTAGAGAAGCTGATAATGTGATTGATTAGTATGTATTGCAGGTGGAACCAGATGGATAATTCCAACCAAAGCCTCAGTGTATATTGTAGAAAACGGTGCTCATGCTCCGGAATCGAGCAATCGATCAAGTTAAAGTGCAATGGAATCAATTTGGGCTCGATGAAGCTACATGGGAGATGGAGGATAAGATGCGGGCTATGCATCCTTCCTTGTTTGTGGGTTGAGGCAAATCAGTTTTGGCATGGTGTTTTGGTATATGTCTTGGTATATGTTTGGTGATTTGGTATATGTACATATGTATAGGGATGTAAATACTGTCATGAGCTATGTTACAAAGCTCCAATAAGCGGTATGGGTGTCATGTCATTATGATGTTATGTTTTCATGTTGGTTTGCTTCTCAGTAGGTTGATCATTTTAAATACTGCATCGAGTTGAGTTATAAAGCACCATCAACAATATATTTTTCTTATAGCAATTTTGTGTTTATAGTTGTTGTTGAACATCGAGGATGGTGTTCCCCCCAAGGAGGGTTCTGTAACAACCCTGGTGAAAATTTCATGTAATAAAAGTTAATAAAGGAAAAATAATAACCACGGTTGATGGGACACTTATTCCAAGCTGAATTTTGGGCAAGACATCCTAGTGTGGGTGTTCATTTTGTTATTAATGGCCAAGGAAATTGGCAAAGGCAATGACTAAGGGTTTGGAAATGCAAAATGGCATTTTGGTACATTTATTTATGAAAATAATGGAAATTAGGAGAAAAGGGAGGTGAAAGGTCACATGTTACATGTGAGGAGGAAAATGAAGGAAAATAATGGAAAATGAAGAAAATAGAGGCCTCAGTCATAAAAAGGCTCATGTGGATTAGTTGGTAACCTTTTGTTAGTTCAGTTTTGGAGCTCTCTCATTATTCTCTCTCTCTCTTTCATACTCTTGGAGACTTAGATTTTTCTTGGAGCACTCTTGGAGGGTGTGGCATACTTGGATTCTTGGAGCAAGAAGGCAAAGGAAGAGCATAAAAGCGCAAGAGGACATAGGGAACAACAACTACAATGAATTTTTCTTGCAGGTATCGAGTTGCATGTATACTTTCCTCACTAGTTTGGGCATGCATGGCATATGCATGTGGTTTGTTGATTGTGATCTTTCATGGACATGGAGGATGGATGGGATTGACAGTGGATTACCTAGCCATGCCATTTCCTAGATAACCATGGAGATTGTGGGTTTATTTTAATTGTTTTGTTTTGGTTGGTTCTCATGTTTCCTTAGCTTGGGTTGAGTTATTAGTCCTAGGGCCTTGGTTGGACAAGTGCTCTGGAGCCCTTGGTGGGTTGAGTTACTAGTCCTGGAGCCTTGGTTGGACAAAAACTCTAGAGACTTGGAAGGGTTGGATAGAGACCGATCTGATGATGGTTTTGTGATGTCCGATCGTGAGGTGGAATCACTGTTTGATGGGTTGAGGTGGATGGCCTTTGGAAGCCCTGGATGGTTTTGGATTGATGCGTTCTACGAGATCCCACATTCATGCTTGGAATATGGCACGAGGGTGAAGAGAGATTTGGCTCAGCCATTCTACGGTCAAGTGGAATGTGGAGGTCCCATACCGGGTTTGGATTTTGCTTCATCAATATGAGGTTAATTCTCCTTATATTTCTATGAGTATTATATTGGATTATATGTGGTTTATAAGGTTGTGATTTCATTGGTATTTCTGTTGCTATTATGCTGGTTATATATGTGTTTTATAACAATAGTTATGTATGATCTCATCATGTTTTTACTTGTAAATTAATGATCAATGTATCTATGACCTAATGGATGAAATGCCAGTTTATGTGTTGAGGCATCAATGCTACTTAGCGATTCTTAGCTAAGTATGAGATACCTATGCTTAGATTTGCTATTTACACTTGTTGATTACATATTCATGATATGATTGACGAAATGCCTATCAGGGCTAGTAGTGGTCCAGTTAAGGTCTCATTCAAGTAATTGCATTTATATTTTCATTTACTTGTTATTTTAATTTTTTGAAGATGTGATTCAATTCTGGGCAGTGACCTGGGCTCTAGGCAAGAAAAAGTGGCTCAAATCCTGGGGACGCTGGCACAACACCGACAAAAAGAGTCCCTTGACGCTAACTCGCAGGCCTGTGAGAGCGTCCAGAGGTCCCTGGATGTTGGCATGCCCATAGCATGAGAGCATCCAAAGGTCAAGTAGTCCAAAAGCTCAGTGGGACCCCAAGGCTAGTTGATAGAAAGGTTGGATTGGTTCCTGAGGGTCCTAATGTTGATGTTGAATGTCTGTATGGTGTGTTTCTATTGGTTCCACTTCCTTAACATGACTTAGGAGGTCGAATCATATCATATTGGCCTCTCGTCGCATGTTTACCCGACTGGCTGGTTGCTTGGGTAGATGTGGGAGGAGGGTGTTACAATAACACACTCTACACCAAAATGAAACATTTTCATAGTCAAGCTTTTGGACCTAGACATAATTTGGGATCATTAAATTTATCTCAGCAGGAAAACCCTTATTGAAGTCCATATCCACCCAAATTCACACATAAGTAGTTTTATAATAATTTCTTAAATCTAAACTGCGACAACAAAACTTTCCAAGAGCATTCTCAATAGAGGATAACAATTGAAGATTCTAAAGATGCAATGGTAGGTTTGAAAGCCTTCCCCAAACTAGAGTTGTGGAGATTAATGTTGTTACTAAATCAAAGGTGGGAGACCAGGGCTACATGAAGAGACTATCATTGCCCAGGAACCACGATCAGGATTTGCAAATGGATTTCTTGTCCTCATTAATGTCGATAACAAGAACAAAAAAACTCCAAGCCATGGGATACATATTCAGACCATCTGTTAAACAAGGTTTCCATGTCTCAGAGATCCATTTATGCAGATTCGTCAACCATGGCCAAAATCCATTAAACTTGCAAACCAAACCTTGCTCCGAAAAAAACTTCTCACAACTGAAAGCTTCCTCATCCAAAGGAACATTGAGAGAAGGAACTTCTTGAACTACCAGGAGGCTAGATCCAGATTTTAGAATGGAACTATATGAAACCAAAGAAGAGCTTGCTTGTCCAACAACCATTCCTGCAAAAGAAACTATCTTCATCACTGAATCATTAAGATTCACCATTGATTATATTTCCGTAGAGATTTGCAAATAAATCCATATAATCTAAGAATAGGTCAGTTAGCTAGGGAAAAGACCTAGCCACCACAATGGTTTCTGTTATCACCCCAAGAAACTCTCCTAGGTTGTAGCTCGGAGATGCTCAGGAACATTACAAACTCAACTTAATGTTGGAAATGGATGAATGGAGGGAATGATGCATATTTAAGCCAGATAACCACTCCTACTTTGCTTGACTTTAGACATGCGTGAACACCCCTAGACTACAAGGCTTTAGACCACCAATTACTCACAGTTTAAGGATTGGGTGAATATGGAGAATACTGACCACACCAGTAGATGCACAGGACCCTGTGACGGCCGGCTGCAACCAGTAAAGAGGTCTGCAAATCTAATTCCCTAGTGCACAGACAGGATGACAACTCTCTGTCACTAAGTGAAAAGAAACCTGATTGATAGATTCACTGATACATGCTAGATTTTAACACAGAGGTGGGATGACAACCCCTCTAATGCTAAACATCAAGAGTTCAGGAAAAATGCATATCAAGCACAACCTAGAGCAGAATAGAAATGGAAAGTGAGCAATTAACAACAAAAGAAGCTTGTATTAGCTGAAAATGAAGACGAGACGCTGCAAGTATCAAAGCAGTTATAGTCTCTAGAAGTTGAACCTTACATCAAAACAACAACCATCCCCCGTGATTACATCTTTTTTGCGGATATATATAGAGTTTCATTACAAAGGCACTCGACCATTCTAAGTATGGAGGGGTCATAATTAACCACCAACCGCTTTAACTGCCTGATGGAGTCTGAGTGCGATTGCTTGCTGTAGTGGATGAATTTGACCTTCTCGGGTGCTCTGCTGTCTTCTCAGGTGGCTGGAGTGTCATATGGGATGAAGTCCCATAACTGTTAAATGCGGTTACCTACTCGAGCTCTGTCCTTTTCCTTCTTGACCATACTGTCTGTTGAATGCGGTTGTTGAGGAGGAAATGCACCTGGTACTGGTAGACTGGTCACCTTCATCCTTCGGGAGCACGGAATGGTCAAGAGACGTGGACTGTGTGGCGGATGGACGAGCTGGATGAGGGAGAGAGGTTGGCCATCGGATTGGGAGGATAGACGGTGGAGATGCCCTGGCGAAGGATATCGGAAGAAGCAAGAGCGGAATGAGTGTGGGCCATTGGATCCTGGCGGAGCTGATCGGACGGTGGAAGGATGATCGGGCGAATCGCTTTATCGAGTGCGACGGGAGTCGTCGAATCGGGTTTTGGATATCAGGCCTTTATGTATGGCGATGTGCAATTGCGATCAGATCGCATCGTAGTATCGCATCGGCGGAAGCCAAGAAGCACGATCTTTGATACACACATGGATGCGATTGCGATAGGACCGATGAAAGGAAAATGAGCAGTGCGAGGGAAGGGGAAAGTAACCGTTATGAGTCTTTCTTGGGTGTGACCATGGACCAAGCTCATTTCTGGCCCTTAGAAATCAGAGATATGTAGCAGGGCTAATAGTTTCCAGAGCTCCACCCATATCCTCCTTAAAATTTTAGAAAATTTAATGGTCTATGCAAAAGGAACTTTTATTGGAAGAAATGGGTAATGGATTTAGGGGCACTATCCATCGATGAATTTTTGTCTACATGAGAGAGATTATGATTTGAACACCATTGATAATCTAACCATGATTGTATATCTTCTAATTGTGTTATGTATTTCAATATTTTCATTTTTATTATCATTTTACTCATCGTATTACTTCATTTCATAAGGTATTTGGCTGGTATTTTTGGGAACTAGAGAAATTTTATAATATACTTTCCCTCTATATTAAGAGTTGAAGTTATGATCATAGCTTTGAAAACTTATGAGGAGTCTATGTAGTGGACAATGAAGATAGTGGTGAACCATATTTCCTTGTATGTGAAAGATTACCTATATGGTATTTAATGATTAACTGAAATTTTGATGCTACTTCTTCTCTAAAACTTGGAAAGGGCATAACTCATACAAAAAGAATGTAAGAGGAGGGGATTCGTTATCTAAATGGGAAGAAAAGAAGATAATATCACTTCTTTCACATGATTAAGCATCTTCAACAAAAATACAAAAACAACTATCCAAACATTGTTAGAAATATTATTCATAGAATAAAGGCTTTAGGTCATTTGGAAGGGAATTCATGCAAATATGTTGTAGAACAAGTTTATTTATTTTTTGCATCTAAATATCCAACTCATATTATGGGATGCAAAATTATATTCAATTTGTTGTTATAGGTGAATTAGTTGTTCACGATAATTTTGTTGGCAATGTCAAAAAGCATGGTTCGTAACTTAGTTTGAGGAAATGACTAGTTTAATTAACATGTTACATAATCAAGGCCATGGTTAGACTAGTATCGATAAAGATCAAAATCATTACCCTCTTTAGACTATAATAGTTTTGAAACAAAGTAATTCAATATATGTTGTTACCTCGGCCAATGATACATGCTCAATTCAAAAAGCAATTAAGTAATATCGAGAGAATAACACTTGATACTGATATTCAATAGGAATAATAATTATGTTGTCATGGCACAAAGTGTCATGAAATGGTTTTCTCTAAGAATGTCTTTGGTCCCAAACCAATAAGGAAATTTAAGAGAGAAGTAAATTCTATGACGGTCTTATTTAGCCAAAACAAAGACAAGGATCAAATATTTCTTATTTTATTTTCAACGCTAGAAGAGGATAAGAGATAAACCACTGTGATTTTTTTATATTGTTTATTAAACTTTAAAATAAATACTATTTAATGAGGATGTCGATTGGGTTTATTTGGGTGGTTAGAAGGACTGATTGGGATCCTCCCCACCCAAGCTAAATCCCCACAAGTGAAATGATGAACTTTGATGTAATGGATTTGACCCTTGTTGTTGAGAATGAATAACCCCTCAAGGACCGAAACATGTGTATTTCTCATATGGAATATAGATATATTCTACGTGTGAAAAAGAAAATGCTGTATAATGATGATGTATAGAACATAATTATAAATGGTAGATTAAGGAATATAAATTGTTGAACTTTGACTTTTTTGAATTGATTTGAGAGAACTCTATGTCTTTGAAAATCAAACTATGTATTTTGTTTATTCGCTTTCATGATTTGAGTGAACTCCTTTTATTCAAAATCAAGCTATGTATTTTGTTTTCAAACAATGTCAAAAGTTTACTATAAGTAAAACATTAATGACTATAAGAATTAATTATCCCCTCAATATGATTTAGGATCCCATAAGTAGATTGGAAAACACTGTTTATTTTAATTGATGTTTGTAATTTATTCACAAGGTGAATTATATTGTTTTATTTATAATTGGTACACATATGAAAGTGTTAAATATAATGTTAGATCAAATTATATATAGATTATGTTATTTTCTAAACAAAAAATTAAATTATAATTAAGGATAATATTATTATAATGCATAAGATTAAGACAAGTCCCTAGAGATAGTTCAGTTGGGCGAGTTCATGTTGCTAAGTACTTCACCTATCAAGAGGTTATGGGGTCAAATCTCCTCAATGCCCTTGGGGTTAGGCCTATCTATACACCCCCTTAAAAAATGTATAATATTAAGATTAAATGCTATTAAAAAATAAATATATGATATGAAAATTAAATGCTATTAGAAAATAAATAATTTTAGAGACTATATCCACCCAAAAAACTTATAATTTTCACATATAGATATCATATAAGTTAAAATTATCTTTTTGATATTGAAACGTGTTAAATAACCCAATATGAGAGTATACTCTTCGGTACCACCAATAAATTACTTAAATAAACAATTTTTTTTTTTGGTGTAAAAATTATTACACACTAAGAAAAATTTATATCATTATAACCCTTTTTTTTCGGGCTTTAACCATTAAAAAAAGGGAAAAACAAAGTAACCATAAAATAATAATTAAAAATACAAACTATCGTAATTTTCTCTCCAAATTGTGTTCCGAGTTTGTCCTTCTCTGCAACTCTTATTTGAACTCCTGCACCATCTCTTCTGTGACGCATGTATTCGTCCCCCAGATGGAGGGCCTTCGACGCCCCCTATCACTGGCAGAGACGGTTATAAATCACTGTATTGTGAAAGACGCAGAAAGGTCAGCAATTTAGCTAAATGTCCAACCTTTGACAGATACACACGAGTTTTGAATATAAATAGCAAGGAAACTGACCTATCTGGCAGTGGTGATGGCAAAAGCAATGGAGGGGGAGTGGATGTTTCATCTGCGACTACTATCACAGAGTACAAGGGACTCTACTTATGTCAATGATCCTGCCAATGATGTTACCCTCATCCAATCTGTAAGCTGTCTTTATCGCCTTTACTCTGCAATACAACTCTGCAATCCATCCCCATTTCTATTGCTGGTCCTCCGCATTGCATTGCACTGCATGTTTTATTTATTTAGTTATTATCAGGTGAATAAGCTCTACGAAATCTGCAAGGCCGAAAACTCAGAAGATCTGGTAGCGAGAATTTATCCACAAATCAACAAACTCTTCCAACGTTGCATTGCTTCTATGCCCAATTCAAGATCCTCTGCTGGACTTCTCCTTCTGGTAAGTTTCATTCAAAATTGTATTAATGCCTTCAGTATCAGTCATAAATGAATCGCTTAATTATTCAGTTCTTATTCCACACGGTACTTAAGACGGTTTATTGACTTTCCAATTCATTAGAGAAGGATGTTCATGTTTGGAAAATATACTTCTAACTGTCCTTGCGCAACAGCCAGCCAATTTGGTAAAATTGACATTGGACTGTAGCCGGTTTACAAACTATAGAAAGATCAATTTGCATAAGAAGCCACGGGTTGAGATATCTATTCTTCTAAATTTGTCGAGTAGTTGCACATGGTCTCAACTGCATTCCTGGGAGAAATGGCACATGAGGGCAAATTATGTTTTTGGGGATTTAAACTTTGGTAGGGGAATATCACCACTTCTGCTTAACCATTGAACGTTTCCATTTTGGCTCACTCACAATTTAGTTTTTCTTCGATTGGTGAAGATTTCACGTCAAACAATACATTTAAGCTATTACATAATTCCAACTTTCCTGCACCACAGTGCCAAGTGGCTTATCCCATGATTGGGATTCCGTTCTATAATAATGCTCTCCCTTTCCTTACATCTGCTATGGCACTGGTTGATACTAATTCTTTTCTTCTGATTTAAATTGGAATATCTGCCATAAAAATCTCGCAAAGCACTTCCAGAGGTATTTTAAGGACCCCGCAAAAACCACGGAACTTAAGTCTGCATTGAATAGGCCAATTAGTAATATTTGCAGCTTCTTTTTAGAAAGTTGATATAAAGATAGAGGTAAACCTATTTATTAAATTACCTGCTTAGCCGCATACAGGCTTGCTGAGAAAACACTGAATTCAGTATATTTGAAATAACTTTAAGCGATGCTGCTCATAACTTGCAGATAATTGGATCATATCACGAAGTGGCTTTCAGAAATCATCGCAAATGAGCTAGAGTAGGTACAAATAACATCACATGATGAAAATTTCTTGAAAGCGAGATAGGCATCGTTGCTTTCCCAGTTAGAATCCTCTAGAGATTAGAAATATGGAATGGTAAATGAGGGAATGAAGAATAGTAGTGAAAGCATCCAAGCTTATGCAAAATGGCATCTGAATGAGTGTTTGGCACATGTCAAATCAGACTATGTGAAATAGTATTGTGAATCTTTGTTATGGACCATCATCCATGTAAATGTTTTTGAGTTCTAGCATTCTGGCAGGCTAGCTTTAGCATTGATTTTGGAAGCTAGTTCGAAGACATGTTCCAGTGAAGAAATAGGGAAGAGTCCTAGTTATGTTTTGATGTGAGGAAGTAAACTTAAGATAAACTTGACAGAAATGGTATCTTCAGGATCCTTTATCTAAGGTTTGATGGAGAGTTTGTTAATGTCCTTAGTTAGCTGTTGGATTGACTGTCCACGAGTCTGGTTATGTCGCAGCCAGATAGCTCTGCATCCTTGTACCCCAATGGATAGAACTGCTTGTGCTTGTGGATGACATCTTTGATATCATCCCAAGTGTTGATTAAAGGTTGGATAAAGGTTGCGAGTTGTTGGGTGTGTGTTTACCACCATTTGAGGGGTTGTTCTTCCCTGTGTACCTCAACTACAGGGATCTTCGAAGCCTTTGTTAGAGTAGGTTGAGTTTTGAAGTAGGCTTCTTGAGTGTGAATCTAAGAGTCAAGTCTGTCCCCATTTAAAGCTCCATCAATATTAAGGATTGTTACCCACCACCAGTGGTGACCCCATAGGAGAAATTTTCTCCTAGATTTGTCTTCAGCTGGAAGCCAGCAGCCCCTTGCCAGTGACCTGATAGCTTTGATGTGCTACTTTTCTCCACCACCTAAGCCAGTCGTTGTGTACCCTTGCTCATCTGTCATGGTTGTATGTTTGAAGGTGGCCTGTGACCATCCAATCCCAAAGGTATGATCTTTCACTATGTAATTGGGTGTTTATGCTTGTTTTTCTTGGGCACACTTGGGCATGGATTAGGGCTTTGACTGTACTCTTGTTCCCTTACCTCAACTGGGGGGGGGTTAATTCCGAGTCTTAGTCCTGTGGGATCTCCTTTATTGACTATTAACTTTAGGAGTGGCACTACATGGGAGACCCTGATTTTGGTTGTGTGGTCTTGCTTCCCGATACCATATATCTCACTTCCCTTTGCTCATTACAAGCCCTTTTCACATTTTCCCTATCTGGGTCCACATTTGTCCATTGGATCCCCAAGGTGTTCACATCCCCTTCCCCTTGTCCACACCTTGGGTCAGGCTTGGAACGATGCCCCGGAGGTTGATGTAGCTAAAAAAAGGGATAAAAGCATAATATGGTCACATACAACAGGAAATGTATCACAAAATGCAAAAGATGGCCAGGACAATAAAATTTATCACGTGGGCAAAAGCCAAACATGAATTCTACCCCTTATCATTATGGCCATCACTCTGGTTCCTAGGGCCCTATGAGTGCCCCTTGCATCATTAAGAAATCCATGAATGTCCCAACCCCTGGTGGGCGATGAACTGCCCCACCTTAAGGGGATAATCACTGCTATATCGTACACATCATGATCTCATCCTCTAGAGCCCCAACCAGTAAAATAAAGAAAAATCAATAAAAGCCAAAAGGCAAATGAAAAAGGGTGGAAAAACAAAAGTCGGGGTAACTCATGTACCACGATTGCTCCCTCCTACATTCATATACCCAAGGTGTGGGCCTCCCTCATCATAGCTACCCTTGTACCATGGCATGAGGCTTGGAGCCTTACCTTTGTCCTCGTTTTGTTCCATCACTACTATAAATGACACCTGCCATTTGAAAGGTGTACCTTGGACCTGTCATTCCCTTAGAGGTTGAAACTAAGTGACAGGGTACCACCCTCTTCATCATGATTTTTGAGGCCCTCTCCCACATTTTTAGCACAAGAGGCCTCAACGCTGCCCCTCTAGGCCTCCACACATGCATGGCGTTAGCCTTGCATGGGCTTAGGAGAAAAATTTTAATTTAATTTTGAAGCTATCATGGTTGGCTTGTAACCATAGATGGGTTACTTAGCACGTTAGGCATGTAAAGGGGCTTTATCCTTGTAATTTGAACTCATAACACTTGTATAAATAGGTGAGACCTAGTCTCATCCTAAACCATCACACTTGGGATTTCTAATACCTCATTAGAGATTTTCGGACCTGCAATTTGGAGAAGGATTTGGGTGTTTTATGGATGAATTTTGATGTTTGGATATTTTTGCTATCTTTCTTGGAGCCTCTAATGTCTTGTTGATGGTTGGATATACTTCACATTATCTTGTAAGTGCTCTTTGATGATGTAATTTCTGATTTTTGCTATGTCTAATGGATGGAATGTTGTCTCTTGATGAAATTTTCTGCCCTAGCTATTAAATATTGTTCTAAATTTGTAATCTTGAGAAATTTTTGCATGTGCTACAAATTGATAATGTGAAAAGAATGTTCCTAGTGGATACTAATTGCATTTAATCCATGAAACTCCATTAACTTGATTGAAGAAGGTAAATGCTTGAAGGGGTGGTTAGGGCTTCCTCTTTAGGTCTCCTTGAAAGACGATTTGACCAAATCAAAGTTCCATTGACTCCAACCTCCCAATGGTCTAGGCACTAGTCTCGTCCCTTGGTGGTCACTCTTAAATTTTCTCCACAAAATTCTCTTTCTTTCTTCATCCCTTTAAGGATAAGGAGGCTCCCTTAGGGCTTGGTGTGAATTCCAATAGAGGGGGAAATTTTGAAGTCCGCTTGGATAAAACTATTCCTTTTTGTCTTCTCTAGGAGTGCTCAAGTTTTGGTGGAATTCCCACAGTGAATTCTCCATAAATTTGATGCTCTAGTTGTCACATCAAGAGGGAACCCTAGAGGCTAATCCTTCAACTTGGGGATTCTTTGATGGCAATCTTTTTAGAACTTGGTGAAGTAAATCATGCATTGCCTTTTCTCTTAACTACCTTGACCTTGGATGTTCTCATATCTCGTTATATATCTCAACGTCAAGTCTCGTGCAACTATCTTTCAAAGGGGTTTTTCGTGGAAAGTCTTACTAGCTTCTCCCAAAGCTCATACCTTTGTTGAACCTGTCCATTAAATGAGCCACCTTTCCTTTCTTCAAACCTACCAACGAATATTTTGTCACAAGTGAATATTATTGGGACTCCTCCCATCGGTGAAAATCTGAGAAGAGTAGGGGACTTAGGCTGCGGTGACAATGGGCCTCTGTCCCAAGTGTTGTTGTGTCGTCCAATTTTTGCCTCTTTATAAGGCCTACTAGTTTGTGCAACAACAAGGACCAAATGTTGTGTCCATCCGAAAATACTTTTAGGCAATGGGGATTGCTATCATTCGATTGAGTTGTTGTGGCAACCATTGTTGTTGGAATATCTTTTGTAGGGTTTGGTGTTAGGTGTTCATTATTTGTTGAAATGTGGTCATCATAGTTTTCATCACTTGACATTGAAGCTCTTGTTATTGTTGAATAGCAAGGTTTTCCACCAAGAGACGTACCACTCCTACATTTGATCTACTAGTATTTGAACAATGTTGGAATCCAGAGTCTTAAGAGTTACCGAGGGGATTTGCGAGGAGCCATAATGGAATAGGCAATGTTGTAACAATTCACTTTTGCAACTAAAAATGGTTTTCCACATATTATAGGCTTGGAGTGGGTTTGAGTGAAAATGATTGCTATTGTGGAATTGTTTTATGAGTTTAATTAGCAAAATAGACCCCTTTGCGGGTCCTCATGGAATGCATAAGAAACGAGTGGAATGGCTAGAAAACTAATAGAATGGATAGGAACTAGTGAGAAAAATCCATGGCTGTGGAATAAAATTATGGAAACAAACCATAAAAAGACAAATATAGAGAGGGTAAGCCAAGCAAAAATTGGTTGCAAACTACTTGAAGAGAGCTTGGAGGAGAATTGTGGGCAAGGAGAAAGGCCCTAAAGAGATCAAAATTATCGCTCCCTAATCTCATATCTTTGATGCCAATTGATATGAGCACAAAACAAAATTGTGACTAGTCATATACAAAAATAGAAAGCCCAAGAGATTGAGCTACAAGTGGAGAGGAGATTGAAATAATGTTCACATATGCTACACTCTTCATTGGATTATCTATTTATAGAAGTACAAATTTGGTGGAGAGTGACCATCTTTGACAAAGTCTTCTAGGATTATGATCAAACTATACATATATAGGTGGGTGATCAAATGTGACCAAGCCCCTTAAAATTATGTATAATGAGATAGGAAAAATAAAGTGAAAAGTGTAAATTACAATTATAATATATACTATAGTTTACTAGGAACTTGGGGGCCAAGTCTCATAAGTTCTCCCTCTCTGTAAAGATTGTGTTGAAGCCATTTCTTTAACTTAAAGAATACAAAGGCACTGCATGTGTAGTAGTCTTGCACCACTATTTTGACTATATCAGGGTCAATGTTGCACACATGTGCATTATTACAATTTTTACTTACAGCAATAGTCATCAATACAAGACATATCACAAGAAAATCATTAACAACTAATAAAATGAGGAAAATTATTGCAATTGTTTGATATTTTATTCAAAATAATGAATAGTTAGATTGTTGTGGGGATTAGTGGACATACAAGGACAACATACAAGAACTATGCTAAGTGCCAAAACATCATAGGTTATGTTCATTTGTTGTAGGGATCAATGGACATACAAGAACAATGTTAAGTGCCAAAACATCATTGGTTATGTTGATTCGAGTAGGATATATGGAGAACGTCAACATGAAGGAACAACTCTAAGATGGAATTTGTTGGCTACATATTCTAAAGAGAGGTGCAACATACCTCTTTTTTAGAGTTTCAATTTGTTAAATGTCTCTCAATTTGGCATTTTAGAGTGTTCTAAACAAGCTTTTATACTCATACAATTTATGATTAAAATGTTCTTAATCGTTACATTAAACAACATAGATAACTTCATTAGGTTTAGATAGAGGTATTGGATTTAGGTATCATTATAGTGGATTACCTTTACAACTTGATCAACCATGAATAGATTGCTAGATGGAAAAAGGTGAACACTGTGTTGAAAATGTAGTGATGGAAGGCTTCTGGCTTGTGCCTTAGCTAATGAAGACCTCAAATTAGTCTTTCTCTAACATGAATGCGAGCTCTGTTGAATTTGTAACTATGGTTGGTCTTCACAATGTACTTGTGGTAAAGCATATTTATAAATGCTCGAGTCAAAGGAAAATTTATTTTGAGTCAAAGTCCCATTGCGACTTTTAAAAGACGTAAATTTGAATTTTTGGCTCCAAAAGTGACTAGTCGACTTCCCTCCAAGTCAAGTCAGCCCTGGCCAAGAGACACGTCGATTCATCCTAGACAAACTACTATATAAAGGCAGCTTGAGCTCCTCATTTGGTAAATTCGCATTTTGTAGAAATTCCATGAAATTCTGATCCGCTAATATGAACAATTTGAAAGACACTTTCTTTTCATATAAACATAAATTTTCTCTATGAAATTTGAAACGGAATTGAACAAAAATAAATGCACAATCTACACGAGAACACAACAATTTTTCTAGGGAACCCAACTGGGAAAACCCTTGCTTGCTTGAGAATTTTATTGAAGAAATTTAGAGCAATAGTTCTCTTACAAATAACCTTGCTTCAATAGAGAATACAAACTGATCTCTCAACCTTGAACTAGGCTTGAAACAACCCCGCAAGGTCCCTGATTGTTAAATTATGGTATGTTCTATGCTTAGAGCAATTTACTTCAATTCTTCTTATTAGCCCAACATGTTAAAATTGGCAACTAGGGCAACTAGGGCCAAACTCCATGTGGGTCATGTTATTTATGGCAGCTGATATTTTTCTTGGATCCCTCTCATTGAGAGGTGTAGGATTGATCTAAAGATCATCCGATTCCAATAAGTATTCATGGAGTTATGAATTTATTTGTGTTATAAGACAATTCATCAAGGTCGGTCAGCAACTAAATAACACCCACATGTGCTCAACGTTTTAGTATAAAAGGAGATGACTTGAGAGTCATTTCACACGCACTTCACTCTTGATTTCTCTCCACTCGTTTTGGGTTTTAGTGGAAGAGAAATCTAGGAGAGGAAGCCCTAATGGAGATCAGATCTTAGCCATGGAAAGAAGCCCTAGACGCGGTCCTAAGGAAGCCCTAAGTCCTAAAGAAGCCCTAGACGCTGTCCTAAGGAAGCCCTAGACGTAGTCCTAAGGAAGCCCTAGCCGCAGTCATCTAAATGAGGTCTGTTCACACTAGGGTAGGATGCATTTCATAAGGGAAATTTTGGGCCAGATTTGAGGACGGTTAGGGACTGTTGTGTGCCCTAACCAGTGCCATAAATTACAACACTAATGGGTGACAAACAACCGCGCTTGTATGATGTGTTGGCAGCAAAGGAAGATGGGACAGCAAGGTCACATGGTGCAGCAAAGGAATATGGGACAGCAAGGTCACATGGTGCTGCAAATACAAATGGGACAGCAAGCAATCATAGGAGCAGCAATCACTAACAGTGGGACAACAATGCTAGGAATGTGACAGCAATGTGACCCATGAAGTTTGAATGCATGATAGTGCAGCAAGATGCATGGGTAGCATGAGAGAAATGATGGCATGTTACAACAATCAACATGATAGCAGCAAGGTTACAATGAGCAGTGATGGCATGTTACAACAATCAGCATGATAGCAGCAATGTTACAATGAACAATGATGGCATGTTACAGCAATCAGCATGATAGCAACAATGTTACAATGAGCAATGATGGCATGTTACAACAATCAACATGATAGCAACAATGTTATAGTGATGGCATGGTACAACAATGTAACAATGGGTCAGCAACAAAGGCATGCTTACAATGAAACAACAATATGGTAAGCAAGGTGCAGTAAGCACATGGTGGCAAGTATGGTGTAGCAAGCACATGGGACAGTATGGCAAACATGGTGCAGCAATGGCACATGATGGTACATGATGCAGTACAGCAATGGGTATAGTGATGATTGATGAAGCATGATGAGATGCAACATAGTGATGATGGGTGCAGCATGATGCAACATAGTGAGGTGAAACATGATGATGAGGAGCAGCACAATGATAGGTGCAACATGGTGATGGAGGACCCTGGGAGAATTAGTTGAGGCAGCATGTCTTCAACTGAGTTCAGCTACCTCATGTATCATCTACTTAGAGATGATCTATGCTCTTATTTAGATAAGTCAAAGTGTTGACTTCTGTTGTAAATGCACGATCTCTCTCTCTCTGCTTAACTATTGAAGAACATATATGAAGAATTGATCAAGGGTTTCCCCACATTGGGATTTGTCCCCGGCTAGCGCCACATCTTGTGTCCTCTTGTCTTGGCTTATCTTCTGCGATCTATGTTTATTTTATATCTGCAATTTACTTTAATGTTGTTGTGATTGCTAATCTGGAAAAGATATCGAGCTAATTGTGAAAATTGAAATAAATTACTCTAAGTATAGAACATACCTAAATTTAACAAGAATGTACTTGTGGTCACTTGATGTAATTATATTTATCATTGTAAAGCATATTTATAAATGCTTGAGTCAAAGGAAAATTTATTCTGAGTCAAAGTCCCATTACGACTTTTAAAAGATTTAATTTGAATTTTTGGCTCCAAAAGTGACAATTTGACATCCCTCCAAGTCAAGTTGGCCCTTGCCAAGAGACACGTCGATTCACCCTAGACAAACTACTATATAAAGGCAGCTCGAGCTCCTCATTTGGTAGATTCACATTCTATAGAAATTCCACAAAATTCTGATTTGCTAATATGAACAATTTGAAAGACACTTTCTTTCATATAAACCCAAATTTTCTCTATGAAATTTGTAGCGGAATTGAACAAAAATAAATGCACAATTTACACGAGAACACAACAAATTTTCTAGGGAACCCAACTGGGAAAACCCTTGCTTGCTTGAGAATTTTATTGAAGAAATTTAGAGCAATAGTTCTCTTACAAATAACCTTGCTTCAATAGAGAATACAAACTGATCTCTCAACCTTGAACTAGGCTTGAAACAACCCCGCAAGATCCCTGATTGTTAAATTATGGTATGTTCTATGCTTAGAGCAATTTACTTCAATTCTTCTTATTAGCCAATATCAATTCTCAGTATAGCAATCACATTTCATATTAGTAAAATGCTGATAGAACATAAATGAAATCGACAAAAGACAAGCCAAAACAAGAGACACAAGATGTGGCGGCTAGCCAGGGACAAACCCCAATGCGGGGAAACCCTTTGATCAATTCTTCTATACTTTTCAATAATTCAACAAAGAGAGAGAGATATTACAATATCACAAATTTGTGATTTACAACAATTCAAATCAGCAAGGTCAACGCTGGTCAAATAGCTCACCAATGACCTTATGATATCCTAGGAGAACTCAGCCTCCAACAACAAGTATGTGTAGCCCAAATCAGTCAAAGTAAGATGGTCAAATCAACGTTGTCCCAAATTAGCTATCCAAAAGTCAACGCAGGCTGTCCAACACTTTGTCTAGCCTAGGAGAGGCTGCCCATACAAAGTCGCAGTCAAAGAAGGTAAAACGTTGGTCAAAGCAGGCCTAAATCACCCCAAACAAGATCGCTGTACCTTCCTGCATCCTCGCTGCCCTAACTGTGTCCTCACAATGATGCCCTAATTGTGTCCTCTTTTCCCACGTGTGAGAGAGTCTTCTTTCTCCTTTATACCCAAGAGACAAGGAGAGAGAAGAGATGTGAGGATGAGAGTGAGTGAAATGAGACACATGTCTCCTTCTTTTATGTGCAACGTTGAGGTTAGCTGGGGGTATGCAACACAACTTAACTTGTTGGCCGACCTTGACAAATTGTCAAGAAATACATGTCAGAATCGGATGATCGTTAGATCAATCCTACACCTCTCGACGAGAGGAATCCAAGAAAAATATCAGCTGCCATAAATAAGATGACCCACATGGAGTTTGGCCCTAGTTGCCAATTTCAACACTCCCTCTCAACTAGGGAGAACTCCATCTGCTCGGTTCTGGTTAGCTCTGCTCTGTTGAACTATGAAGAAGAAGAAATGATTGAGAATGTATCATACCATCCTCTATTGACCCGAAGTTAGTCCCAGATAAAAGAGAGTGTCCAATATCACTCTTACTGACCCTAGATCAGTGCCAAAAGAGAGTGAGTTATATCACTCTTACTGACCCGAAGTCAGTTCCAATTGATCCCAAATCAATGTCATCCTAGCATAGGGAGTACGATAGATACACGATGCATCCATCGGTACTACTATGGTCCCTATCCTCATTTCCCTACTCATTGGCCAGATGAGAGGTACTTCCCATGAGTCCCAGATTGCATGGGTAGGATGTCTCGACAGGAGAAGGATGAACCACTCATCTTGCCTACATGTCGCCATGGGGTATCATAGGGGAAGGCTGAATCATTCACCCTGTACACAACGCATCACTAGGGGAGGATGAGTCACCCTATGGTCGCTCGTCGCTCCAAGAAGTACCCCAAGCCCCCTCGAGTTCCCAGAGCTCAATATATGCATCATACAGGACCCTCATAAGAGGGTCTTTCAATGACTCCTAGTCATTCTCGGAAAGTCAAGAATTTGACCTTTCCTAGGGGCTTTGTCAGAATGTCGGCAACCTGCTCATCTGTCCCAATATGATGGAGCCTTATTGCTCCTCGTTGTACCAAATCCCGGATAAAGTGGTACCTAATATTGATGTGCTTAGAGCGATCATGAAATATGAGATTCTCTAATAAACGAATCCCACTCTGGTTGTCGCATAGGATCAAGGTCGTATCCAATGTATGTCCAAACAGCTCACTGAAGAGCTTCCTCAACCAGACAGCCTCATAGGTGGCCATACTCGCAGCAATGTACTTTGCCTCAGCGTTGCTCAAAGCCACTGACTTCTGCTTCCTGCTCATCCAGGAGATCGAGGCAGAACCCAAAGAGAAACAACACCCGAAAGTGCTCTTTTAGTCCAACACACTGCCTGCCCAATCAGCATCAGAATATCCATGTAGCCTCACATCCCCGATAGTGTATCTCATACCATAAGTGGTTGTGCCCAGAAGATATCTCAGAACATTCTTGGCACCAATCCAATGTGAGTGATGAGGCTCAACCATATATTGGCCCAACGTGTTCACTGCAAAACATATATCCGGACAGGAGTTCACCAAGAACATCAATGATCCTATGAGTTGACGATACTTAGAAGCATTTCCCAAAGCAGGTCTGGCAACACTACTGCATAATGTCTTGAAGTTAAGCTCCATCGGGGTAGTCACGAGCTTGCAGTCCACCATACCGAATCTCTCCAATATCTTCCTTGAGATAGGAAAATTTCTCCTGGCTTTTGCCAGACTTCCAACCCTAGGAAATAGTGCATCAGTCCTAGGTCCTTCATCTCAAATTCGGAAGCCAACTCCCTCTTACATTTGTGAATGAGAGGGTCTGCACCTGTCAGAAAGAGGTCGTCCACATACAACACCAGTATGAGAGACTTATCAAACTCAACCTTAAAGTAAAGGTTTGGATTGGCTTCACTCCTAGTGAATCCCAACTTCATCAAGTAGCTATCGATCCTTTCATACCAAGCTCGGGGTGCTTCCTTTAGGCCATAGACAACTTTCTTCAACCTGCATACATGAGATTCCTGATCATGAATATCAAACCCCTCGGGTTGTTCCACATAGACTTCCTATTTAATCGAACCATGCAAGAATGCGGTCTTGGCATCCATTTGATGTAGGTTCCATCCTTGCGAAGCAGCAAGGGCTATGATCATGCAGATGGTGGTGTATCAGGCAACAAGTGCAAATATCTCATCATAATCTACACCTTCCTTTTGAGAGAAGCCTCGAGCAACAAAGCAAGCTTTATATTTCTCAGCACTCCTATCGGCTCCATGCTTTATTTTGTAAATCCACTTCGAGGTGACAATGGTTTTGTCCAGGGCTTTGGGGACCACATCCTAGACATCATTCTTCATGATGGACTCGTATTCCTCATTCATAGCATCCTTCCATACTTGATGCTTAACGGCTTCTTCGAATGATGAAGGCTTATTTTGAATGATGGTGCTCATAATGGTCAAGTATCCCTGATACCTGGATGGCTTCTCACTTTCACGGAAAGTCCCTCTAGGTGCAATATGCCCTTCGACATCATCAAGTGTCCCCCTAAGCCACGAGGGCCTCTTCCTAGAAGAGGAAGGCTCTTGTGGAGGGGGATTAGTGGGATCCATAGGTTCTTTCACATCGGGCATCGTCTCATCTTCCTTCTCATCTGGCTTCCTGGTGTCAACTTTTTTATATTTCCTTATAATAGGAAGATTATCAACCTTGCGAAGAGCCATATATTCGTCAATGGTGACATCATGACTTATCTCGACTTCCATTTGACCAGCCACATAGATTTTATAGGCCTTAGAATTTTTGCTATAGCCCACGAAGATTCCCTTCTTTCCAGATGCACCCAATTTGCTCCTTTTCTATTTTGGCACATGAAAATATACGAGACTTCCAAAAGTTTTAAAATGAGAGACATCAGGTTTCTTACTAGTGAACATCTCTTCGGGAGTCTTGGAATCCAATGCTTGATGAGGACATTGGTTTTGAACATATATGGCGGTATTCGCAGCTTCGACCCATAGAAACTTCGGAAGCCTTTGATCATGGAGCATGGCACGAACAACTTCCACAATCGTACGATTCTTCCTTTCCGCCACACCATTCTGTTCAGGAGTGTATGGTGTTGTGGTCTCCCTCTTAATGCCAACCTCTTTGCAAAAATCATGGAACTCATTGGATTCATACTCGGTCCCATTATCAGTCCTTAAGATCTTGATCCTCTTCTCGGTTTGATTCTTGATCAAGGCTTTGAAGTGACGAAACCAGGAGAACACTTCATCCTTCTTTTTCAAGAAGTATATCCAAGTATTGCGAGAATAGTCATCTGTAAAAGTGAGATAATATAAATATCCTCCCAAAGAGTTCATGAGCATCATACTAGATATGTCAGGGTGAACAATTGCAAAATGTCAGAGGTCTTGCTATGGCTTGAGGGGAATGGTCCCCTTTTGAGCTTTCTTTCGGCACATCCCGAGCATACACCTTCATGCTCTATTTTGAACTCGGGCATCCCTGTCACCATTTGTCTCACATCGGGTAGTGCTTTATGATGAATGTGGGCAAACCTCCAGTGCCATAGTTCTGACTGAAGAGATGTGTCGCAAGACATGACTCCCAACGGACTTCCTCCAACTTGATATAAAGAATCAACTCGAAACCCAAGAGTGAAAGCATCTTTAAAATTATTTTTCCACACACGTACCTTGCCATCGATGAAGGCCCCCTTGTAGACTTTGTCTTCCATTGCCGAAATGAACAGCAGGTTCTTCTTGAGATCAGGTACATATAGGACTTCTTGCAAATGAATTGTGTTAACTTGATTTAATTGAAGAGTAACATTCCCTACACCCTTTACGGGATAGGTGGAATTGTCTCCAAGAATAATATCCAAGTTTGTATCCTTCTTTATCAGATTAGAGAGAGCTTCCTTGTAACCAGTGTAGTGCCTTGAGGCACCACTATCAATAAGCCAATTGCCCAACGAGTCCGGAGGAGAGGTAGTGGAGAGGGCCGATATCAGATAATATTCATCTTGCTTATTGTTAACAACATTTGATTCATACCTGGAGTTCCTTGCTTTCTTGGTGGGTTGACCACTTCCTTGATTTCCGACATTCCTCTTTCCTTTGCCATTGAACCTGCCATTCCTTTGATTGTTGCTGGAGTTGCCCCGGGAGTGATTTTGATCATCATTATGAGATGTGTCCTTCCTATTTGGACACTCCCTCACATAGTGGCCAAATTTATTGCAAGCGAAGCATCTTCCCTTTCTTCCACCCTTCGATCCGCCTTTCCTTTGAATTTAGACCCAGAATTATTTCTCCTTTTAGCATGAGAGGAGAACGCAGTGGGGTTGCCTTTGCTTGAAGGCATTTCTTGCTCTACCATCCTTGTCTCTTCTTGAATGCATCTCGCCATCAATCCCTCAAATCCTGGAATTAGATCATTGTTGAGAAGAGTGGTTCTAAATACATACCATTCGGATGGGAGCCCTTCAAGAGTAGTGATAGTTAGTTCCCTGTCAGCAATGACTTCTCCAATCGATAGGAGATCATTCTTGATCTCAGTGATCCTTAAGAAGTAGGATTGAATATCCTTGTCCTTACCCTTCTTAATATCCCTCAGCTTATTTTTGAGGAACAAAACTTGATTTGCATCACTAACTTTAAACAATCTTACCATTCTACTGTAGATCTCCTTGGAGGTGTTCAACTCGGAAACGTAGGCTACCAGACGCTTGTCAATTGAGTCCCGGATGATCTTCTTTGCTTTGACTTCACCCTTAGTGTACTTGTTCCTTGTAGCAGCCGATGCATTTGATGGAGGTTCCGTAATTCTGTCTCTCGCATAGTCTAACACTTCCTGCTCTTTCAATGTCAGATCAAGAGACATTTTCCATCTGTGATAGTCAGACTTTTCACGAAGCTTGTTTTCGGTGGGGAAGTGTGATGAGGAACCCATGAAGCCTTTTGACTTTTTCCAACTGTCTTCGGTGGTTGCTCTTGCTCTTGCTTGGGCTTTGTCTTCACTTTAGCTCTGATACCATGTTAAATTATGGTATGTTCTATGCTTAGAGCAATTTACTTCAATTCTTCTTATTAGCCCAATATCAATTCTCAGTATAGCAATCACATTAACATATAAGTAAAATGCTAATAGAACATAAATGAAATCGACAGAAGACAAGAGACACAAGATGTGGCGGCTAGCTAGGGACAAACCCCAATGCGGGGAAACCCTTTGATCAATTCTTCTATATTTTTAAATAAGTCAGCAGAGAGAGAGATAGTACAGAATCACAAATCTGTGATTTACAACAGCAACAGTGTAATTCAAATCAACAAGGTCAAAGCTGGTCAAACAACTCACCAATGACCTTAAGATATCCTAGGAAAAGTCGGCCTCCAACAGCAAGTATGTGCAGCCCAGTGTTGCGGGGGAGCACCCTTTTCGCTGATCCCGCTCCCAATCCGCGCTTCGGGTGGTAGCGACTTGGGAGTGCGCTCTCGTAAAAAAAATTGCGCTCCCTGCCTATTTCCGGATCGAAGCAGGGAGTGTCGCTCCCGTCGCTCTGGGAGCGATTTTTATAACCTGGGAGGGTTAAATAGACCCTCCCTCATTTCATTTCATCATTGTGAGAGTGAGATTGAGATTAGGAGAGGGAGATTAAGAGAGGGTGAGAGCGAGGAGCAAGGAGAGAGTGAGAGAGAGCAAGGAGAGAGCAAGAGAGAGTAAGGAGAGAGTGAGGAGCAAGGAGAGAGCAAAAGAGAGCAAGGAGAGAGCAAGAAAGAGAGCAAGAGAGCAAGGAGCAAGAGAGTGAGAGAGCAAGAGAAAGCAAGGAGCAAGGGGAGATTGAAGCGCTTGCAAGAGGAGATTGGACGCCAAAGAGGTAGGCTCTACAATATTGAATAGAGTGTCTAACAATTTTTTTTAGCGTTTATTCCTAAATAAATGAATAAACTTTTCTCTATTTCCCATTCCCATTCCCATTCCATTTTTTAAAATTTTGCAGATTCAAAACTTCAAATTTCAAACATCATGGTTATATTTCTTGGCATTTTCTTCTTCTTGGTTCCTTTTTTGGTTATTATGGTGTTGGAGAGTAGAAAAAGGAGGGTTGAAATTGAAAATGAAGAAGGGGATGAAGAAGGGGGACATAGTGGATTTGATGAAAACCTCGGTGAGGAGGAGTTGGAGGAGAGTGAACATGAGTCAGCTCAAAAAACTAAACAAGACCAAACCCCATTGTGGAAATATGTTAATAGGCCTGAAGCAGGGAAAGGGGGTGGAACCACTAAATTTCATTGTCCCCATTGCGACAATAATTACATAGGTTCATACACCTGTGCCAGAAAACACCTCTGTGGGAAAATGCCATGGGATGGAGATAAACAAATAGGAATCAAAACTTGTACAGGTGTGTCAACAACAGATAGAGCCAAATACATAAGGGAAGAGGAGGAAGCCCAATACAAATCTAAAAAATCAAAGGGTTTCTTTGAACCAAGCTCACAATCACATGCACAAAGAACTCCTTCAGCATCCTCCCAAGGCAGTGGATATGGAGGCACAGGGTCACCAGGTTTAAGGCATAGAACCATATCAGATTTCCTTGATGAAGGGTGTAGGAATGATGTGGATTCAAAAGTTTACAGGTTTCTCTATGCATGTGGGATACCATTCAATGTTCTTTGCTCACCTTATTGGCACGAAATGGTTTCTGCCATAAATGATGCCCCTAAAGGATACAAGAGCCCTGGGTATGACAAGGCAAGAACCGTTGGACTTGATCATGAAAAAGCAAAAATATCACATTCTTTGAATAGAATGACAAGTTCTTGGACTGACCATGGGGTGTCCATTGTATCTAATGGATGGACAAATGTAAAAGGCAAGCCATTGATGAATGTTCTTGCTGTGTCTGTTAATGGTGCCATCTTTCTTTCAACATATGATTACTCAGACAAGTTCAAGACCGCCATCAACACTGCAGAACCATTACTTGAAACAATTGACCGTATTGGGCCGTACAATGTCATCCAAGTCATCACTGAAAATGCTCCTAATTGTAAGGCAACGAGAGCAATTATTGAGGATAAATACCCCAACATATTTTGGTCTGGGTGTTTGGTTCACACAATGAACCTTTTGATGCATGATATTGTTAAGAACAAAAACGAACAATACAAATGGATTGGTGATTTGTACAAGAAAGGTAAACAAATGATAAAATTTATTACAGATCATAGCAATACACATGGCCTTTTCCGCAGTCACTCAAGATTGGAGTTGTTGAAGATTGCGGGACTAGATTTGGTAGCTATTACCTCACCTTCAGGTGCCTTTTGAAGGTAAGAGAGTCATTGGCTAGCATGGTATCAAGTCCACACTGGCAGGTATTAAAGGAAAGGGCTACAAATGCAGCTGATAGGCAAGGTTTTGAACAGGTGGAGGAGGCCACTCTTGATGGTATGTTTTAGGCACGTGTGAGGCAAGTATTGGATTTCACCAAGCCCATTTATCACATGATTCGGTTTGCAGATACAGATAAACTAGTGATTGGCAAGGTGTATGAGCAGATGGATACCATGTTGGGGCAAATAAAAGATATTGTTCATAACAATGATCCCAACTTGTACAAACTAATTCACGATTGTTTGTGTATACGGTGGAATAAACTTAATATTCCACTACATTGCTTGGCATATATCCTTATGCCAAAATACTACTCTACATCTTGGTTGGGCCAACCTGCACCCGGGGGGTGGGGTTAGGGCCAAACCCCATATAGATGAAGAGGTATCTATAGGATATTTGCAAGCATTAGAAAAGTTGATACCTGACAAGGAGGAATGTGCTAGTGTGCATCTTGAAATAGGCAGATACTTCAGTTGTACTGGTTTGTTTGATACCTTTCATGCAATGGAAGATAGAGACAGTTTTGATGCTCTCACATGGTGGGTATCATATGGCGGCCATGGACTTTTGCCAAAATTGGCAAAAAAAGTTCTCTCACAGGTTGTAAATACTTCTTCTGTAGAGAGGTGTTGGAGCACCTACAACGTCATACATAATGTGAAAAGAAACAGACTTAATGAAAATCGGGCAAAAAGCTTGGTTTATGTGCACTACAACTTGAGGTTGTTGAGTCATTACTGTGATCGGGCTTATGAGGATCCAACATATAAAATTTGGGACAACCACGCAGAGGATGATAATTTGGAGGATGGCACTATACATCTTGAAGAACTGGAAGCAAAACTTATAAGAGAGGAAGATGAAGCAACAACCATGCGACCTCCACCATCCAGTAGCAGTGCTTGAGTTCCGAGTCTTGTTCCTTTGCTGTTGCCGCCTCCATCTACACCCTCACGTGGAGGGCATGTGCCTTCTGGTTGTAGTCGTCGGTCTGTGCAGGAGACTCCTAGAAGACCATCACCATCTGCTCATACATTAGACACTTCTCGTGGCAAGGGCCAAATGTAGTAGTAGATAATAGATTTATAGTTTACTTGTCTTTTCTAGTTTCTATTAGTTTTCATAACTGTAGAGTCTTGACTCTTTCATATCATAACGATATTTTTTGTAAACAATATATGACTGTGACAATTTAAGTTTGAAGTTTGAAGTTGGCAATTATAACTCATTGGTAATGATTATGAATTATGAATATGATGCTTCGTAAAAATTGTTTCATTTCATTTCATAATTCATTTTATAACATTTCATTTCATGTTAGATATTATTTCTTGTAATGGTTAAAGTTTGAAGTTTAAACTTAGCTTACAAGTACAACTTTGGTGATCAATGATGATAAATGTTCTATATTGAATTTTCAATTTTGAAAGCTTGAACTTGAAACTTTAAGATTGATGAATCATGATTCATGAGACTTAATATGTTGTTTATTACTAACTTGTGGACGTGGTTGATGAAGATTATAACTTCTAGATGATTGATGTTATATGGTTGATGGTTCAATGATCAATCTATGTTTTTTTTTGTATTAATATTATTTAATATCTAATTCATCATTCTACATGTTTTTGTTAACATATATGTATCAAAATATAAAAAATATATATACTATATAAAAATCGCTCTGGGATTCGCTTCCAAACCGGGAGCTTTTTGAAATTGTCGCTCCCGCTCCCGTTTTCGCTCCTGCTCCCTGCTTTCGCTCCCGCTCCCAAGTAACACTGGTGCAGCCCAAAATAATCAAAGTAAGATGGTCAAATCAGCAATGAATGCTACAACAAACTGCAGCCAGCCCTAACCAGTCAATGCTGTCCCAAATCAGCTCTCCAAAAGTCAACGCAGGCTGTCCAACACTTCTTCTAGCCTAGGAGAGGCTGCCCATACAAAGCCGCAGTCAAAGAAGTAAAACACTAGTAAAAGTAGGCCTAAATCACCCCAAACAAGATGGCTGTACCTTCCTGCATCCTCACTGCCCTAACTGTGTCCTCACAATGGTGCCCTAACTATGTCCTCTTTTCCCACGTGTGAGAGAGTCTTCTTTCTCCTTCGTATACACAAGAGACAAGGAGAGAGAAGAGATGTGAGGATGAGAGTGAGTGAAATGAGACACAATGTCTATATGCAACTTTGAGGTTAGCTGGGGGTGTGCAACACAACTTAACTTGTTGGCCGACCTTGACAAATTGTCAAGAAATACAATAAATTCATATCTCCATGAATACATGTCGGAATTGGATGATCGTTAGATCAATCCTACACCTCTCGACGAGAGGAATCCAAGAAAAATATAAGCTGCCATAAATAAGATGACCCACATGGAGTTTGGCCCTAGTTCCCAATTTTAACACTTATCCTTCCTCTGATTTTTATGCGCACTAGTAACCCCTTTTAAATAGGAAAAAACCCCTATTTCTATGCACACTTCCTAAAGGAGTTGCTTTCCTCTTCAATAATTCACACAAGAATGTTGATTTTTGAGTAGCTTGGGAGCTACTCCAAGCCCTAGGGTTCGAGGATTGGAGGGCAAAGCGCCATAAGAGTCACTTGTGGGTTTGGAACCCAAGTATGGGGTTTTGCACCAAATCGTGTTTTGGGCATTTCCATGAACACATTTCTACATGTGATGGCATGACATGATAGAGGGGGAAAAGGAGGATCCAACGCTTCGAGAATCGTCGAATTCCGAGTTATAGGAATGGAGATATGAATTTTTGAAGTTAATTTTGGGGTTGACACCATAAGTGTCAAGGTCGGCCTAAGGTTATGTTAGGCTTATGACAGTTGGACAACTCCTAAAATGTGACGTTTTGGAACCCTTCTTTATGGTATATATAGAAGGTGATATGAGGGTGATAAAGGCATCCATTGTGCAACCAGTGTTATCAAAATTGGACCGGAACCGGTGGAACCGATTGGTCTGGCTGTTTTTGGCCCAAAACCGGAATAGGCTGGTTCAGGATAGGTTTTGTGCAGAAATTTTTTGCCTTTTTTATTTTTATTTTTTTGATTGGCCCTTAAATTTTCATTTTCATTCTTTTACTTAAATTTTTAACATTACCATGAAATGACTCAGGATGTTTGAGAGTGGTTCCAACCTCATTGGATTTCATATGGAGAAAGTAGAATTTTATATTTCACTCAAAATCCAACAGACTTAACAATTTTTTAGGATTTCAGGATTGGGGGGATTGCAATGTTTCCATTGGATTGTCATGTATGAGGGTATGGAACTAGTATTTAATAAAGAGCACCAAGCCCTCTTTGAACTTTGATGTTAGTGGCATTGGTTGTCGAACTCCTTTATCATGACTCTAGTAAAAATACCCATCTCTCAAACAAAATCTTCACATGACATGCTACGTTTTTTCCATCTTATTTTAATGCCTGAATGGTTATATTGATTGTGAAGACCCCAATATAGGAAATGGTTTTGATGATAAGTAGGCATTTGTTGTAGCATGATTTTTTTTGGATGTTAGATGCCATTCAGAGCCTATTTGCTGATGGATTTTCGGTTCAGAGATGGATTGCACTCGATGCTATTTTGGTAATGTGCGCCCTTACATGCTATGTAAATGAGAACTTTTGCATATTTGTGTATAATTGGTTTAGATTCATATGGATGCACATGAATATATATGTTTTTCTTTAAAATATGAATATTTTATGTGTTTTTGGTAAACCGTTATTTTTTTATATCGGTTTTTTTACCAATTCCAGTCCGGTTCTGATCGGTTCCCGGTCCACAAGGTTTTTTGGTTCGATCACCCATTCGGTCCTGATAACATTATGTGCAACATACATAGCCAACAAGAGCTCGTTGGAGGAGAGACATAGCTCTGTCTTAGCTGCAACAAGGAAGTCTGTTTCAGGGGTCATCTTAGAGGGTCGAGGCAAAGGAAGGCTGTTTTAGGGCTGTTTGAGGTGGTTCTTGGGTGGAGAAGCCTTGGGAGAGGCAACGAAGGTTGCTGTGGGTAGGCTGCAGGCCCTACCTCACTGTTTGAGGGCAACATAGGGTATATTGAGGCATGTTCATGCCCAAAACAACATCAAACCGGGTGAGCATCTCTCCAAGGCTAGGCCGTAGCTAAGGAGGGCTATTTGGGTCTGTTAAGAGGCTGTTGCAGCAAGCTAAGATGCCCTAACCAGTCACAGTCACAACAATAGTATTGCAGGCTTGAAACAATAGTGTGATGTGTGTTGGATCCTTGTTTTTGGGTCAGATTTGGATCAAATTAATGGGCAACCTATGGGAGCCAATTTGGAGGGTTGATTGGGTGATCGAAAGTCTTCACCAGTGCAAATATTGCAGTGTAGTATTGGTCATCATTGGTCTGGTGGAGGACAGCATGTTGATAGCCCAAAGTAGCTCTAGACAAGCTCTCTTAAAGTGATGAAGAGGAGCTGAAGGTTGGGTGAAGATTGGTGCTGAAGTGCAGTACCTTGATGGACAAAGGTGATTGCTAGCTTGGCAGTTTGGAGCTCGGGAATTGGCCAGCCCAGAGAGCAGATTGGATCAGCCTGTGTACATGCTACAGAAACGACTTGCAATAGTGTTAGGTGGCAACCCTCCTGGAGTCTCGATGTGTTGTCCTTCGAAGGACTAAGGGGCAGCTAGTGAGCAGTACAGAAGCGAAGGACCGACAAGACAAGATACGACATCAAGTCTGTGGAGCATGTTTGTCATTGTATCTTGTATACCATAGGCTGTTGTATTATTCAGATTTGGTTTAATATAATGAAGATTGGGTTGTACTTTATTGTACAATTTTGTTAAAAATTGTGTATACTTGTGCATATATGATTTACTCCTTTATATTTTCCTTTGTGCAAAGTAGTTCTTGTTGAGATTCTTGGTTTGGTAGTGTCAAAGATTTTAAGATTCTAACCTAGATCCAAGATCGTGGAAATTCAACGTGGTACCAGAGCGTGTCTGAGCTACTTTGGAAGTCAGTGAATCATAGTTGTGCAAAGCGAAGTACAACTTAAGAGGGATTTGGTCACATTGTAGGTGACAATGTCGAAGTTGCAGGTTGGTATTCGGTATGAGGACAGGTTAGAGGGGTTGTCCAACTATAGTCCATGGAAGGAAAGGATAAAGTTGGTCTTGCAGTTCAAGTGGATCTGGGAGTTTGCCGAGAAAGTCATAAAGAAGCCAACTGATTCGAAGGAGCTGGAAGTGTACGAGGATTTGGATATGAGGGCGAGATTGATCGTCCTATATGGTATGAAGGATGCCCTAATACCTCATTTGTCCGGGAAGTACACTGCAAATGAGATGTGGATGGCTCTTCAGAATTTGTTCCAGAATAAGAACGAGAACCAAGTATTGGTATTGGAGGATAAGTTGAAGTCCACGAAGAAGATAAAGGGTGAAGGTGTGACTTTGTATCTGATGAGATTGTCTCAGGTCAAAGATGAGCTTGCTGCCGTCGGTGTGACTATTTCAGATGGAGATATGGTGAGGATTGCCTTGAAAGGGTTCATCAAGGAATGGAAACCCTTCATCAAAGGGATTGTTGCCAGAGACTTGAGAGAAATTGCTAGACTGGAATTGGCTATGGGACGATTTCATTCAGGAAGAGTTGCGAGATGAGGATCTTCATCCAAACAAGAAGACTTTTGATGATGACGTGGAACTTGCAGCACGAATGAAGGGTAAGCAGAAGGACTTGAGTAAGGTCAAGTGTTTCAACTGTGGTGAGATGGGTCATTTTTCGTCAAGATGTTCGATGAAGAAGAAGGGAGATGACGAGAAGAAGAAAGGAAAGCAGGTTGCTAGTGTTGCCACCTCTGCTGAGATAGATGATCTCACTAAGAGATTGGAGGAGGACTTTGCCATGATCTCTCATTTCGCCAGGGTATTATCAATGAGGATGGATGTTACATGGATAGTGGTGCGACGAAACATATGACAGGGCCACAAGAGGTTTTTGGGACTCTAGCTGAATGGCACTCGAAGTTGCACATGATGTTGGGCGACAAGAGTTAGAAGGAGATTCGAGGATTAAGAGTTGTGCCATTTAGGATGGAGACAGGACGAGTGATGCGTGTCTCGAATGTATTGTTTGTACTAGGACTCAAATATAGCGTGATTTCTGTATCAATGATTGAGAAGAAGGGGTTTGAGGTCTTGTTCCAAGATGGGAAGGCAAGACTCAGGCCTAGAGGCTCTAGCTCCGTTGGTATTGTACATGGAGTTAGGGAGTATGGTTTATATAGGCTGACAGGCAAGCCTATGGATCATGAGAAGTAGGTGGAGCAAGTGCAGGTTCCAGAGACGCAGGTGCAGGCGCAGGCTTCAGAGGAGTAGGTACAGGTTCTGGAGAAGAAGGTCCATATTCTAGAGACTCAGAGGGAGTCGAGTTAAAGATGGAGCTTGTAATTCAGAGGGAGACTTTGTAGTCCAAGAAGAGCGCGTGGTCAGTGGGGAGCAAGGGTGCTCCTACAACTGCCAAGAAGGAACCATGGAGAGAGTGGATGGCATTATAGGAAAAGAAGAAGAAGCAGGGTTCTTCCAATAGTGACAACGACACTTCCGAGAAAGGCGTAGTTCACAGAACAAGGATCGTTGCAATTGTAAGCGCCAGCAGTTGGGCAAGTGTTGCGAGCAGTGACGATGATGATGAGTTACTTCCTAGTCTTGGAGGTACCTCCCTCGCTAAGAGGGAGTGTTGATTTTTGAGTAGCTTGGGAGGTACTCCAAGCCCTAGGGTTCGGGGATTGGAGGGAAAAGCGCCACAAGAGTCACTTCTGGGCTTGGAACCCAAGTATGGGGTTTTGCACCAAATCGTGTTTTAGGCATTTCCATGAGCACATTTCTACATGTGATGGCATGAGATTATAGAGGATGGAAAGGAGAATCCCTTCGAGAATCGTCGAATTCCAAGCTGTAGAAATGGAGACATGAATTTTTTAAGTTAATTTTTCGGTTGATACCATAAGTGTCAAGGTCGGCCTAAGGTTATGTTAGGCTTATGACAGTTGGACAACGCCTAAAATGTGACATTTTGGAGCCCTTCTTTATGGTATATATAGAAGGTGATATGAGGGTGATAAAAGCATCCATTGTGCAACACACATAGCCAATAAGAGCTTGTTGGAGGAGAGACATAGCTCTGTCTTAGCCGCAACAAGGAGAGGACTGAACAATGTGGGCAAGTAAGTCTATTTCAGGGGTCATCTTAGAGGGCCGAGTCGCTGGAAGGGACGCCAAGGTACCTCCCTAGAGGGACGAGGTAGAGGAACGCTGCTTTATGGCTGTTTGAGGTGGTTCTTAGGTGGAGAAGCCTTGTAGAGGCAACGAAGGTTGCTGTGGGTAGGCTGCAAGCCCTACCTCACTGTTTGAGGCAAACATAGGGTATATTGAGGGTTGTTCATGCCCATAACAACATCAAATCGGGTGAGCATCTCTCCAAGGCTAGGCCGCAACCAAGGAGGGCTGTTTGGGTGACTGTTTAGGGGCTGTTGCAACAGTCCAAGATGCCCTAACCAGTCACAGTCACAACAACAATATTGCAGACTTGAAACAACAGTGTGATGTGTGTTGGATCCTTGTTTTTGGGTCAAATTTGGATCAGATTATTGGCCAGCTTGTGGGAGCCAATTTGGAGGCTTGATTGTGTGATCGAAAGTCTTCATCGATGCAGTTCTTGCAGTGTAGTATTGGGCATCATTGGTCTTGTGGAGGGCAGCGTGTTGATAGCCCAAAGTAGCCCTAGACAAGCTATCTTGAAGTGATGAAGAGGAGATGAAGGTTGGGTGAAGATTGGTGCTGAAGAGTAGCACCTTGATGGACAAAGGTGTCTTCTAGCCTGACAGTTTGGAGTTTGGGAATTGGCCAGCCTAGAGAGCAGATTGTATCAGCTCGTGTACATGCTACAGAAGTGAATTGCAGTGGTGTTAGGTGGCAACCCTCCTGGAGTCTCGATGTGTTGTGCTTCAAAGGACTAAGGGGCAGCTAGTGAGTAGTACAAAAGCGAAGGACCGACAAGACAAGAGACAACATCGAGTCTGCGCAACACGTTTGTCATTATATCTTGTATACCATAGATTGTTGTATTATTCAAATTTGGTTTAATATAACGAAGATTGGATTGTACATTATTGTACAATTTTGTTAAAAATTGTGTATACTTGTGCATTTGTGATTTATTGCTTTATATTTTCCACTGTGCAAAGTAGTTCTTGTTGAGATTCTTGGTTTGGTAACGTCAAAGATTTTAAGATTCTAATCTAGACCCAAGATCATGGAAATTCAAAAAAGAATGCTTGGCACCTTTCTCTCACAAGCTCACAAAATTATGATTAAAAAGTGTGCGTTCGTTCCTTCTTTATGATAATTCGAATGGCTAAGTTTAGTGAGTTTTCTAATTAAGGAATGATTTTGTGATTGATTGAGTTAACTAAGTGAAAAATCACATGCATCTCATCTTGTTACAAATCTAAAACTTGAAACTCAACCACTCGTCCTTTTCCTCAATCAACTTGCACTAGACGATAAGTAACTCGTCCTTCCACTTGAGGACATTAGTTAATTGCATCATAGCTGGTCCTGAATTTTAGGGACTGATTCCTAAATTATAAGAACTCCTCCTATTTTATAAGCAATCTCCTATTTAGGAAATTGAGCATGCTGAAGAAGAAACTTGAATTTGACTCCTTGAATTAAGGCACAATTCAAGGAATCAATTTTTGCCTCCTTATAAGAAGAAGGCTCAGTGTCCACCAACTCTGTCATTAGTGCTATATAATGTGTGTACCTTTGTGGTTGTTTACTATACCTTAACATGATGGTAGGAGCCTCGACCTGCTCCTGAGCCTCTTGAATCAACCTCTTGGCCCACTTGGCCTTCTTCCTCTCTGTGCTAGCTGTATTTGGCTGGTCTGAGCGCTCTCGGCTTGAACTCTCCTCATCTTGATTCAAATCCTGTTGTGCTACCCTCTTACCACTTGGCTATGGCTGGGTTTGTGGCTGACTCTGAGGATTGGCTGTGACACTTGATTGGGAGCAAGTAGCTCCTCCTTAGGTACTACAATCTGCTCATGCTTTAAGGAAACTCTCAGAGCTTGATACTCATGGAATCTCACATCTCGACTAAGAACTGTCTTCCTAAATCCTGGAAGATACACCCTGTATGCCTGAGCTGTCTCACTATATCCCATGAAAATCCCCTTTTCTATTGTGGGCTCCAACTTCTTCCTGTTATCCTTGGACACATGACAGTAGAACTTTGTGCCAAAGATCCAAAAGTGTCAAACATCATGCTTCTTTCTTGTAAGAGCCTCCTCTGGTGTGACGCATCCAAGCACCCTGTGTGGACTCCTGTTTTGCAGAAATACTTCAGTGTTGCATGCTTCTATCCATAAGAACATAGGCAACCCCTAATCATGCAACATGGCCCTAACTGCTCCAACAATACTCCTGTTCTTCCTTTCAGCCACGCTAGTCTTCCTCTCAACTCTCTCGTAATACCTTCCATTGCACAAAACTCCTTGACGACATTGGAGACTTATTCTCCCCCATTGTCACTTCTCATTGCCTTGATTTTCTTCTTGGTATGCTTCTCTACCAAGGCCTTAAACTCCATGAACTTTGTTTTTCATAAAATAAATCCAAGTTTTTTGAGAAAAATCATTAATGAAAGTAACATAATACCTGTGTCTCATCAGTGATGGAGAAGAGAAGTGCCTGCACACATCTGAAAGCACCAACTCCAAAATCCCTTTGGCTTTGTTGTCTTGACCATGAAAAGAAGACTTGGCATACTTGCCAAGCATACACCCCTTGCACACTCCACTCTTTTCAAGGTCGTCTACTGGTAGTTTTTGGCAGTTTGCTGAAGAATCTTCAGTGCCTGATGATGCAAGTGTCCCATTTGCTTGTGTCAAAGTTCACCAATATTTGCACATCTTGCCTTGTTGCTCAAGGCTGCATCTGTCTCTACTTGCAACTTGTAGAGATTCTTCATCCTCACACCTATCTGCTTCACTATTCCTGAAGCTAGATGCTTGAGGTAAGCCTTACCTCTGCTGAAGATGACATCATATCCTTCATCCTCAAGGATAGCTACTGAAACTAGGTTCTTCTTCAACTCTGGAACATAGAGAACATCTTTGAGATTAAAAGAATTACATGAGTCCCTCTCAAGGCTGACAGTACCAATTCCCTTGGTAGCATACTTGCCATTATCTTCAAGCTCAATATTTACCTGCAAATCTTTCTCATTTGGCTAGATGAAATACTCCTTAGTTGAATTGAGGCTTCTGTGATCCATAATAGTTGAAAGAATAACTTCGGCGTAAATCACATGTAGACAAACATTTGTCGACGCGTTTCGAACCAACTAGTGTGGTTCATCGTTAGGACAAGTTGAAGAAACAGATCCAGCTTAGCATGATAAATAGTCCGAGCAGAGTCTCCAACGGCTAAATTGACTAACGGCTAATTTTGACCTTAGGGCCCAGGTCTAATTATTTTTTTAATATTATTATTATTATTTTATTTTATTTATTTATTTTTAATATTATTTATGGAAATAAGTTAAATTAGGTAAAAATACATAACTAAATTAACATTAATGGTTGGTTTAAAAAGAAATTTAATTATTTATTTAAATTAATTATTAATATATATATATATATATATATATATATATATATATATATTTTAATTAAAGTTATAATATTAGGTTAATAAGATAAAGGTTAGGATTAATAAGTAAAATAATATCAATGGTTAGTTAAAAAAAATAAAAATAAATAAATAAATAAATAAAAATAAAAAATAATAAAAATAAAAATAAATAAATAAATAAATAAAAAATAAAAAATATAAATAAATAAATTAAAATAAAATAAATAAATAAATAAAAATAAATAAATATAATAATAATAATAATAATTTATTTATTTAAATTAATTCATAATTATTATATATATATATATTAATTAAAATCATAATATTAGGTTGTTAAGTAACTTAATGGTTAGTTTATTTATAATTATTATTATTTACGGAAATTAGTTAAAAATATATAAAATAATTTCAATGGTTGGTTAAAGAAGTAATTTATTTTTATTTAAATTATATATATATTAAAATCATAATAATAGGTTGAGAATTTTCATTTATTAATTCAATAATAATTCATAATGGTTAGTTTAAAAAATAATTTAATAGTTATTTATTAATAATCAAATATATGTATATATAATTTATAATAAAAATTGTAAAGTTGGGATAAAATACTATATAACTAAATAGAATAATTCAAAGGTTAGCTTCAAAAAGGTAATTAATTAATTTAATTAAATTATTTATTAATTATTGTTAATGTTGCATATATACATATATATTCTAAAAAAAAAGGAAGGAGGGGGCAGAAAAACCGACTAAGAAGAGAGTGCTGGAATCCAGCACTTACTGATTTTCCAGCCATCATCTCTATTGAGATTGCTCGGCTTCTTTTCAATCTCAATAGCTTCCCTCAATTTACGATGGTGGAACTGAGCGACTTTGGCAACAACCTTGGCCTCCTCAATACACACCTGATGCTTGGTCTTTTCCACATGCTTAGCTAATGCTGAAGACTTGGATCTCCCATGTCTCAGGTCGGCCGCATGTTCGCAGATCCTTTGACGGATGGAGCGCCCTGTTTCCCCAATATAGGGGGTCCCACAAGAACAAGGAATCAAGTAGACACCCTTCATGTCTTTAGGGTTAACAGAATCTTTCACCGATCGGAGGGATTTGCGAATGGTGTTGAGGGGCCTAAAGGTAGAGGGAATATCATACCTTTTAAGGATTCGAGCAATCTTGTCTGTGGTTCCTTGAACATAGGGAAGATGGACACCTGGACGACGCTCTTTTGGCTCTTTCTTAATCAACGCGTTTTTAGAGGCTTTATGGAAAGCCTTCTGACCCAGGCGTCTACTATATCCATTCTCCACAAAGACATTAAGGAGATGGGATCTCTCCTTATCAAAGCTCTCACGATCAGAGATCCTAAGGGCACGAGTAGCGAGGGTGTTAAGAACACCAAACTTTTGAGCAGGGAACTTTTGAGCCTGGATATTCTTTTATCTCAGAATAAAGATGGCTCTCTCTCCCACTCTGTGTTCCGAAAGAAAACACATACTGAGCAGTATCTTCATGTCGATTCCCATCACTTCCCTGCTCAAAAGTTTGGTGTTCTTAACACCCTCGCTACTCGTGCCCATAGGATCTCTGATCGTGAGAGCTTTGATAAGGAGAGATCCCATCTCCTTAATGTCTTTGTGGAGAATGGATATAGTAGACACCTGGATCAGAAGGCTTTCCATAAAGCCTCTAAAAACGCGTTGATTAAGAAAGAGCCAAAAGAGCGTCGTCCAGGTGTCCATCTTCCCTTTGTTCAAGGAACCATAGACAAGATTGCTCGGATCCTTAAAAGGTATGATATTCCCTCTACCTTTAGGCCCCTCAACACCATTCGCAAATCCCTCCGATCGATGAAAGATCCCGTTAACCTTAAAGACATGAAGGGTGTCTACTTGATTCCTTGTTCTTGTGGGACCCCCTATATTGGGGAAACAGGGCGCTCCATCCGTCAAAGGATCTGCGAACATGCGGCCGACCTGAGACATGGGAGATCCAAGTCTTCAGCATTAGCTGAGCATGTGGAAAAGACCAAGCATCAGGTGTGTATTGAGGAGGCCAAGGTTGTTGCTAAAGTCGCTCAGTTCCACCATCGTAAATTGAGGGAAGCTATTGAGATTGAAAAGAAGCCGAGCAATCTCAATAGAGATGATGGCTGGAAAATCAGTAGGTGCTGGATTCCAGCACTCTCTTCTTAGTCGGTTTTTCTGCCCCCTCCTTCCTTTTTTTTTAGAATATATATGTATATATGCAACATTAACAATAATTAATAAATAATTTAATTAAATAAATTAATTACCTTTTTAAAGCTAACCTTTGAATTATTCTATTTAGTTATATAGTATTTTATCCTAACTTTACAATTTTTATTATAAATTATATATACATATATTTGATTATTAATAAATAACTATTAAATTATTTTTTAAACTAACCATTATGAATTATTATTAAATTAATAAATGAAAATTCTCAACCTATTATTATGATTTTAATATATATATATAATTTAAATAAAAATAAATTACTTCTTTAACCAACCATTGAAATTATTTTTATATATTTTTAACTAATTTCCGTAAATAATAATAATTATAAATAAACTAACCATTTAGTTACTTAACAACCTAATATTATGATTTTATTAATATATATATATATATAATAATTATGAATTAATTTAAATAAATAAATAAATTATTATTATTATTATATTTTATTATTATTTATTTATTTATTTTATTTTTAATTAATTAATTAATTAATTTTATTTTATTTATTTATTTATATTTTATATTATTTATTTATTTATTTTTATTTTTATTTTTATTATTTTATTATTTTTATTTATTTATTTATTTTTATTTTTTTTAACTAACCATTGATATTATTTTACTTATTAATCCTAACCTTTATCTTATTAACCTAATATTATAACTTTAATATATATATATATATATATATATATATATATTAATAATTAATTTAAATAAATAATTAAATTTCTTTTTAAACCAACCATTAATGTTAATTTAGTTATGTATTTTTACCTAATTTAACTTATTTCCATAAATAATATTAAAAATAAATAAATAAATAAAATAATAATAATAATAATAATAATAATAATAATAATAAAAAAATAATTAGACCTGGGCCCTAAGGTCAAAATTAGCCGTTAGTCGATTTAGCCGTTGGAGACTCTGCTCAGACTATTTATCATGCTAAGCTGGATCTGTTTCTTCAACTTGTCCTGACGATGAACCACACTAGTTGGTTCGAAACGCGTCGACAAATGTTTGAAATACTCCTTGTTCCCAGTCATATGGAAAGAGGCACCTGAATCAATATACCACGTGTTGCTCCCCACTGAGCTTGCCATGCAAGCTATTAATGAGAAATCCTTCTCAAACTAAGAGGCAAACCCATCTACCTTAGCTGATACAACTACATGCTCCTTATTCAACCCCTTCTTCTTCATATTAGGACACTTAGAAGCATAATGCCCAAAAACATGGCAATGGAAGCACTTGATCTTGCTTAGATCCTTCTTCTTGTCATTCTTTTGACTGTTCTCGCCCTTCCCTTTGCCTTTCTTGCCTTTGGCTTTACCTGCAAGAGCAAGATTCTCCTCTTCCTTCTCAACCTTGGAACCCTTGCCACTGCTGCTGGAAGCCTCAACTAGACTGAGCCTTAGCTCCTCCTAAGTGAAGTCACCCCACAAGCGTTCCCACTCTGACAACTTATCTCGTCCAGTGATCCCTTGAACAAAAGTAGCCCACTCCATGTTAGACCTGTTTATAGCCCACTCCATCCACCAACTTCTCTCCTAAAGCTGCTAGCTCATCAGAGACTCCTTGAATTCTAGTGAGATAGGAAGTTGCATTCTCACCCTTGTGCATCTTGATTGTTCTCCGCTTCTCCTTGAGAATCATCTCAGGAGGTCTCGATAGAGCTTGACTAAGGCATCCCACATCTCTTTAGTTGTATCTTTACTTGGAACATGAGGGATTACATGATCCTAGAGTCCATCTAGGATCATCCTCTTGGTCTTGGCCATCTGCCTTTGGAAAAGCCTTAACTTGTCAGGATCTGAAGGTTCTGCAACACCTTTCTCCGGACTTTCCAAACACCAAAATTTGCAGCGCCATCAAGTCTATCCTACTCTCTCAATCCTACTCCTGCGTGTGTCATCTTTCAAACTTGAAAGCTGTGTGCTAGTCGATTCCTGTTCACTGCTTTGATACCATGTAGAAATTCCACGAAATACTGATCTGCTAATATGAACAATTTGAAAGGCACTTTCTTTTCATATCAAGACATAATTTCTCTATGAAATTTTTAGTGGAATAGAACATAAATAAATGCACAATTTACACGAGAACACAACAATTTTTCTAGGGAACCCAACTGGGAAAACCCTCTCTTGCTTGAGAATTTTATTGAAGAAATTTAGAGCAACAAATATCTTACAAATAACCTTGTTTCAATAGAGAATACAAACTTATCTTTCAACCTTGAACTAAGCTTGAAACAACCTTGCAAGATCCCTGGTCCTTCCTCCGATTTTTATGCGCACTAGTAACCCCTATTAAATAGGAAAAATCCTCTATTTCTATGTGCACTTCCTAAAGGAATTGCTTTCCAGCCCAATAATTAGCACAAAAATGCTCGACACCTTTCTCTCACAAGCTCACAAAATTATGATTACAAAGTGTGCCTTCGTTCCTTCTTTATAGCAATTTGAATGGCTAAGTTTAATGAGTTTTCAAATTAAGGAATGATTTTGTGATTGATGGAGTTAATTAAATGAAAAATCACATGCAACTCATCTTGTTACAAATCTAAGACTTGAAACTCAACAACTTGTCCTTTTCCTCAATCAACTCGCACTAGAAGACAACTAACTCGTCCTTCCACTTGAGCACATTAGTTAACTGCATCATAGCTCATCCTAATTTTTAGGGATTGAATCCTAAATTATAAGAACTTATCCTAGTTTATAGGGAATCTCCTATTTTTTAGGAAATCGAGCATTATAAAGAAGAAACTCGAATTCGACTCCTTGAATGAAGGCATAAATAAAGGAATCAATTTCTCGCTACTATTTTCAACATATTCCTCACTCAAGACAACTTTTGGGCAAGCGAAGGAGGTCAAGAAGGATGAAGAAGGACAAAGAAAGTAGGCTGAGTTTCTCTCTCCTCTCTCATCAACTCGCATGTGTGGATGGAAGTCTCTCTCTGTGATTCACATATTTCTGGGGCAACAACTACAGGAGGGCCAACATTTTCTGGGTTACTGGGCAATTTCAGGGGGTCAAAATTATGGGCTACTAGACAGTTGCTGGGAGGTTGAAATTTCTGGATCAGACAAGCAGAACGAAGTGTGGTATCAGTTTGGGTGACTTGACTTGGAGGAGAAGACCAGATTTGACCATAGGTCTAGGTGTGTCTCTTATTGGACAGGAAGAATTTATCTATTGAAAGGGTTGCTAGGTTTTTCCCTGTAGTGGGTTTTCCTAGGGTAAATCTCGTCTGTTTTTTGTGCATTGTGATCTCTACTATTGAATTTTTGAAGTATAATTGCTGAATGATATATTGAAACAAGATAAAAGAAGATCTACATCAAAATTAATTATCAGAATTTTAGAAATATTGTGCTAACCATAATTGCACTAGAAAAATCAACATGGTTTTAGAGCTTTGGTGACAAAAGGAAGGTATATTGAGATCACTTTTGCAAAAATCCTAGAGAGAGCGTCTTACTAAAGTCCTTGTATATTGGCTCCTATGGCTTCCTTCATGAAACCAAAAACAAGCTAGAGGGAGCATCAAACTTCAGAGCCTGGAAAGTTTGAATAGATCTTATTCTTGCCAAAAACAAAGTATTGGATATTGTGACAGGAAATACTACTAAACCATCGATGCAGCTGGAAAAGATAAATTCAAAGAGGATGATATTACTGCCATGAGTCTAATAGTGGACTCCATTAGGGATCATCTCATTCCCTACATTGCAAAGTATGATACTCGTCCAAGATGATGTATGATGCCTTAATAAATCTCTACGTTTTAAAGAATGTTGGTCAGTCCATGAGTTTGAACAATGAGCTCCAAAATACAAGGATGACTAATGACGACACTGTGGCTTCATACTTCGTAAGGATTTCACAAATCAAAGATCAAATTTTAGCTATTGGATAAGCCATCTCTGATCAAGAACTTGTGACTACCACAATCAATGGTCTCCCTCGATCATGGGATGTATTTGCAACAGGCACAAGCAGTTGGAAATAAACTCCTTCATTTGAGCAATTATGGACATCATGTGCTCAAGAAGAAGCAAGATTGATGTCTAGAGATCGTTAAGATGAAGAAGTTCAAGCCCTTGTAGCTTGCTTCAAGAACAAGGGAAAGAAGAAATTTGGACCTCAACATAAGAAGTCAGGAAAAGGGTCTTCTTCCTCTAAGAAGAAGAAAGACTTATCTAAGATACAATGTTATGGTTGTCAAGAATATGGACATTTCAAGAGAGATTGTCCTAATATGACTAACAAGAAAAGAAAATGGAAGCAACATGCTTCCGCAACAGAAGTTGAAGAAGAGGAAAAGCTGAAGAAGCCCAAAGGTGAAAACAATTTCTTCTACTTTTCTGCTTTGACAAGTTCCTTTGTAGATGATGATGACATGTGGCTGGTAGATAGTGGAGCATCAAGACACATGATCAGAGAGCGTAGGAATCTTTCAAGCATGACAAAAAATAAGTTGTCTCAAAGGGTTGAATTGGGAGACAACAACAACTATGTAGTCAAAGGAATTGGAAAGGCATCCATAGAGCTGGAATTTGGTAACAACGTTCATCTCAGCAATGTCCTTTATGTACCAGGTTTGAAAAAGAATCTTGTCTTTGTTTCTTGTTTAGAAGATAAAGGAGATAGGTTTGCTTTTGTGGATGGAAAAGTACTTGTTTGGTCAAAGGGCTCTAGTATAGATGATGTTAGGGTTATTGGGATTCGTGATGGTAGACTATATAGACTTGTGAGTCAACCAAATCAAGCATTAGTACATGACGAAATAAATCCAAGTGAGCTATGGCACCGAAGGTATGAACATCTTCATTTTAGAGCATTTCTCGGATTAAGCGAAATAGTTTCAGGGGTTCTTGAACTACTAATTAAGAATGATGGTGTATGCAAAGGCTGTGCTCTTGCGAAAAACATTAAGAAACCATTTCCAATCAGTGACAAAAGATCTGAGGAAGCCTTGGACTTGATTCATTCTGATGTATGTGGTCCGATGCTCGTAAAATCGCTTGGTGGTTCATTGTACTACATGACATTCATTGATGACTTCTCCCATAAGACATGGCTATATCTCTTGAAGACAAAAGACAAGGTATTTGACAAGTTAAAAGAATTCAAAGCTGAAGTGGAAAACTTGACAGGTAAGGATCAAGATATTGAGATCTGACAATGGAGGAGAGTACATCGCAAAAAGGCTTGTTGCCTTCTGCAACTAGACGATATTAAGAGGGAGCTAATTGTCCCTTATAATCCAGAACAAAATGGTGTAGTTGAACAAAAGAACAGGTCCATTGAAGAATCTGCCAAGGCCAGGATGCATGATTTGGACTTGCCATTATTCTTATGGGGTGAAGCATCACGGACAACTGTGTACATTCAAAATCAAAGTCCTCGTAGAGCTTTGGAAGGTATGACTCTTGAAGAAGCCTTCTCTAAAAGAAAGCCAGAGGTTAGACATATGAGAATCTTTAACTGTCCTGCATATATTCATGTTCCTAAGGATAAGAGGAACACGTTGGAACCTTTAAGAAAGAGAGGCATATTTGTTGGATACAATGAATCTTCAAAAGACTACAAATTTTACGTTATAGAGCTGCGACGAATTGAGGTTAGTCGAGATGTCACTTTCGATGAGAAAGTGGCATATTGGAGGTCTAAGAAAGTCTCCATAGATTCCTTGGATGAAGTAAAGCAAGAGGCCTCAAGGGAGGAACATTCAAGTTCTACAGAATGTACTGGAAGGCCAGAAGGGCCTCAAGATCTAGCAGAACTAGTGATAGTTCCATAGTTCCATAGATCAAGAAGAGACCAACATGGCTTAGAAGTTAGATCCACATTAGAAGAGGTAGAAGGACACACAAATCTTGATGGCACATCTAGAGAAGTAAAGAAACCTAAAAGGTTCTCTAGCTATGCAACTCTTATGACAAAACTCATTGATGAAGAACCTTCCACTTATGAAGAAGCAACTAGTCAACAGGTATGGAAGGAAGCAATGAATGAGGAGTACCAATCTATCATGAAGAATGATGTTTGGGAAATTGTGCCAAGGCCTAAGGGGAAGTCAGTAGTGACTTCCAAATGGATATATAAGATTAAGCATGTTGCAGATGGGAGCATTGACAAATACAAGGCATGGTTTGTGGCTAGAGGGTTCTCCCAGAAAGAGGGAGAAGACTATGATGAGACTTTTGCTCTAGTTGCCAGGTACACCTCCATTAGATCCATCATTTCACTTGCTGCTTCTATGGGATGGGAACTACACTAGATGGATGTAAAGACTGCTTTCCTCAATGGAGTAATTGAGGAAGAGGTGTACATAGAACAACCTCAAGGATTTGAGGTATATGGAAAAGATTCTTATGTTTGTAGGTTGAAAAAAGCCTTGTATGGACTCAAACAAGCTCTAAGAGCGTGGTATGCTTGTATTGATATTAATTTGACAAGACTAGGATTTACCAAAAGTGCCAAGCGTCTTATCATTCAATGCAAGATGTAGTTGGCTTCCGAGTTCGATATGAAAGATCTCGAGTTGATGCACTATTACTTGGGATTAGAAGTATGGCAAAAACCAGGTGAAGTCTTCCTCGGTCACGGGAAGTATTGTTGAAGAATGTAACTAGTTTCAGTCTTCATAATTGTATTTGAGTCATGTTGTAATATATTTGTCAAAAGAAAGAAAAAGGAAAATTTATATATAAGAGAATTATTTTGTAATGACCGTAAATAAATTAAATAGTTGCAGTGATTGTAAAGACAAAATAATTTTAAAGAGCTATTGTAAAGACTGTAAATGATTTTTTTTTTTAAATCAATATGAACCTGTTCTAAAATTACACAAATTTACTCTGAACATCATAAGAAATTTTTCATGAACCTTCTCTGAAATTTAACAATAAATTTCATATATCAAATTGAATGATTTGATGAGAAGTACCTACCTGATTTCCTGAGAACGAAGAGACTTAAGATTTGCTTCAACTTTCGCCCCTGTTACCAAAAGACCGAAACCATCCAGCCAAACTAAGCAGAACCTCGCTTACTCAGTCCAGTAAGCTTCTCAGCTGAAGCAGATTGTCCCCCCGTGCCCAGAAACCTCAGAACAAGCAAGGCTCAATCGTTCCTCATGAACTATGTGTAGCAATTTTCCTCCTCTTTCTCTTTTTTTGGTTTTTCCCGGTTCCCCCTCCCTCTAAAAATTCTTTCTACCTCTATATGTAGCCTTCCTTGGCGGTGACCGCTCTCTCCACCAGCGATCCCACCGCTTCCAATCGTATTGACACCTTTTCCCTCTATGTACGTGAGTCATATTCCTTTAAAGGTGTATTTATCTTATATTTAGGATTTTTTTTGTTTGTTTAATTTAAATGCCTTAGGTTTATATTAAATACTTTATTTTGATTAATTTATCATTTTAATAATTTAATAATATTTATTATTCTAGGATATATAATTATATAACCATATGTAAAAATTAACTTAATTTTTACATCTATTTCTTTATAACCCTTTTAACTTTATACTTTGTTTTTTTTTAAAATTTATATCATTGGTATTTGCTCATTAATTACGATGCATTAAGCAATATGCGTGTTGATGGGTGAAGGTAACTTCTATTTGAAGGTGTGTCATGATATTCAACATTTATAGTTAATTTTAGAATATAAATACTAGTGCAGTGCATGCGATACATGCATATGTAGCTATCATATGCATGCTAATATTCTTGCGGTCTCTATATTAAAGATGGGTCATTACATATTTATTAACATGGGTTTCATGCTTTATTATATATTTTTAGGTCACAGCCTCCATTGAAGGCTTCTAGGGTTTGTGTCATGAGTCCTAGTCCTTGTCATCATGTAATAGACCCTTCTTGGGCTTTATATATCAAGAAATAAATTTATTTTTGTGTCGAAAGTGTCATTTGTGCCTCCTCCACCAAGTCGGCCTCAAAGAAGACGAGTCGACCTCACTAAGGTCTTTTGAACACACAAAAGGACTATAAATATCTACTCGAGCTCATTTGGACACCAAGCAAGCAAGTTCAATCTGCAGTTGCAGGAGGAAGAAAGAAGAGCAAAATACCTAAAGAAGAAGGAGAAAACCCAAGCAAAGGAGGAGACACTTGTCAAGCAAAAGCAAGCCAAAATTCTCTCTTCTGCCACACGTGCGAGTTTTTGGACTGTTGCAGGAGGGCCGAAGTTGCAGGTCTGTAGTAGGGCCAAAATTCTGAAGCTGGAAGGGCGGAAATCTGGGTTGTTGCAGGATTGAAGCAGTTTGACTAAGGGTTGACCATTGAAGTTTGGAGGATGACTTGGTGGATAAAAGGAGGTTCTTTGTCTAGGTTTAAGGTCTTAGATTGTCTCAATTTGATTTGAATCTACTAGTGGAAGAGTTTGACTGAGTTTTTGCCCCGACTGAGTGCCTATATCTGGTGTCACTATATTGAATCAAAATATAACATTTTACATGGTTAAATTTGTTCCTTAGGAAAACCCTAACACTAGCTAGGGATTCAAATGAGGGTTTGCTTTCTCTTTTGTTGATTATATAATTTGCAAATTCTTTCTTAGGTGCTTGTAAGCCTATAAATTCCTTTGTTGATCTTACATCTTGAAACCCTTGGTCACTCGTGCCTCTTTTAGGGCTTGGTATATGATGCAATGCTCCTATAAAAAAAAATATGCCTTTGTCTATTAAAGAGTATCTTTACCTAGTCGACATTTACATTATTGTGAGCTGTATAACCTAGGATAACCTTTAGGTGATCACTGGGAAGCCTCCCTTGTGGTGCAATTCCACTTAAGAGCAAGAGGACGATTGTTGAGGTGACAATGGCAATCTCCTTCATTGTTGCAACAAGGTGTGGCCTTTTGCCTTGTGAGGCCTATCACAAGGCCTGCTAGATTTCGAGGCAACAATCCCATGGCTGCAGGTGTAGTTTAATTGGAGTTGGTGGCAGGGAACTCCACAAACAATTGAACAATCATTGAACCAATGGATGACTTATCAACAAAAGAGAGGGGAGTGGGAGGTTCCGACAGGTAGAGGAGACAGGGGATTCTCAAAATTTGAGAAAGTACCTTCCTATTGCGGTAGTGTGTGTAAGAATCACCTTCTTATCAACTACACCCGAATACTCTTATATAGGCAATTCATTTTTAGGATTGGAGTAAATAGAATCTAAATAACAAGTTGAAATATTGTTAGCACTAATTTTTACATTCTTTGAACTGATATAAACTTTAAAAAATGAGTAGGAAAAATCGATGAACATATAGGAAAATCTGCCCTACGTGTCACTAGCAAATCTTTTCTCTGTTTGGTCTGTTGCTTGCCAACCTTAGGGTGGTGTCCTTAATGTTTGTACCTGCTGTTCTAACTTGTAAATCTGCAATAAAACAATTAAACTACAGCAAGATAAAAGCTGTTTTACCAGCAAGTTAGCGGCCAAACGAGTGTAAAAACCCTCAAGTTGAAAGTTTGGAAAAGTCTTTCACAAATAAATCCTTTATATGGAAAAATACTATAGGAAGAAAACATATCTAAGTAGCTAATAACCCAAATAAATAGCTGGAAAACTCTTAATATTTTGCACCAAATAACATTGAATCAAACAAACTAGAGTGAGTGGATTGAAACTAAATTTTATTTTGTGAGAGCCAAAAGGTTGGCTACATCAAGATGACTATCACAGAGTTTGAATACAATGATATCAAGACACAAATTAATAAGAGCTAGAAGAGGGAGAGAGGAGGAATATGAAGAGAACAATGTATGACTGCTTGCCCTTGCTCAAGACAAATCGAGTTGGAAGGTGGCAAGAAGGAGGAGAGGTTGAAATCTTCCATAATTGGGCATTACTTCGCATAGTTGCATCAATTGAACTTTTACTGGAGAAGAAACTGAGTTAAGTGGCTCTTTCTTGAGTTAAATTGAAATATGAGACCAAAAATAGCTCTTGGAATAATTTATCAAATTCGTCTTAGCTAATTTTGGCAGAATTTTCTCATGATAAAAACATTCCAAGTTAATTTAGCCAATTTGAGTTGGCTATTTTCCTCAAGTAAGTTGAATTTCCACAATTTTCTCCAAACTCCATTTTTAATAATTCGACCCAGCTTTTATTTAGGGGTCAAATTTATTTGCTTTTTTGTGGAGGGAAAAGGGGAGGGAATTTAGGACGAAGAATAGGGAAAAAACGAGAGAAAATGGGAGAAGATTTAGGGGGATGAGCAAGAGGAAAATAGGAGAGAAAGTAGGATAGAAAATAGGGAATAAGGAGGGAAAATAGGAGAGAATTTAGAAATAAGAAAATGTGCAAGGAGAGAGAAAAATGAACTTGCTAAATTTCCATTTCAACTCGTTCTTTGCCATGTCACTGATGGCTCATCCAAATCTTTTCCACTTGTGCACTCTCAATTTCTCCAACATGTCAACCCATCAAACCATAACCTAATACTGCTAAAAATAAACATGCCAAAAATAGAAATCCTCCTAAGAAATGATGACAACTCATTTTACGCAGCAAAGCTGCATCTTTACAATATTAGTACGTGGACCTATGGGTTATGGGCCCACGTATATATCATAAGCCTTTGAATTGGCAGACTTTACACAAAACCCATCCAATCACCGGTCGGTCAACAAACAACACAATACAACAAAACCCGACCAACAAACGCCGGTCCCACTTTAACATTTAAGACCCAAAACTCAAAAGGAAATAAACCTGCGTTGATAACACATCGGGTCCGCTCGGCGTGTTAACTCGTGCGCACATTTGAGTGTGATTACTATCTGATCAAACACCCAACGAACGGTTTGGATGGTCGGAACTCAACGAGGTCTTAACCTTGTTGTATAAACCCTCATTGCGTCCATTTTTGGAATTAACGGCCGCGCTTGTTTGCACGCGATATGCGTCCGATCGCCTTTAAACGGACGATCCAATCACCTCTGGACTTTAAACTCGTTTGGATGATTTTCTCGGGTCCACTAGCCGAGATAACTTGCTCGCAAGTTCTCCGCGCGATCACCGTAGATCTCCTTCCATCGCACAACTATGATAGTTCCTCCGGGTTCCTCTTCCGCCATTATTATTCGTCGATCTATGACCCAATAGTTCCCGTTGTGTTTGTTCAATCTCCTTCGTTAGCTTATTGGTGGAATTATGTGATAACACAGAGTTATCTTTGCCATGCTTGTTTAAGGCACTCACATCACTCCATACACAACTCACTCTATGATATCGAATTATCTCTGGATCGCCATCGATCCTTGTAGTGATCGATGGTCGATCAACAAACCTGTAACATGGGATTTACTCTTTCAACGCATACATCTAAACTATAGGTAAACAATATACAGAGACACAAAATCCAGACAATACACAATATTTCAATTATATATAGAACAAGATTGCAGTCTAAGGCATCTCAGTGTTAGTCACAACTTCTCCCGCGACTACTTTTTATCCAATCTCTCTCTCATCACAACACGCAGTTACACAGTTTATAGAAATAACTACAGAATCATGGATCATTCTAGATCCATGATCTTCTCCTAAAATCGTTCAATCAAACCCCTAAATCTCTCTATATGCATACATGGCAAATAATTACATTTAATCAAGCCTTCTAGAGACTTATCAATTCCATCAATTTAGCCTTGTTTTAACAGAATTGCCCCGGTTTACAATGATTGTCCACGTTTTCTCTTTCACAGCTTTGGATTTCGATTTTAATGAAGGGTGCTCGAATGCTCCTGCATCAAGAAATAGAAAGAGGTATGAGGTTCCAGTCCCTTCTTCCTTCTATCATAGTTATCTCTAGCTTTTTCCCCATCACATTCTTCAATTTTCTGGGTGACTTCGTCATGTTTGTTTTACTACTCCTCACCTCTCTTCATCTCATGTGTCATGTCCCGATTTTTATTCTTCTTCATTGTACAACCAGGGTGGATTTCTAGGGCAGGGGATGGCCAGGTCAGTGGAGCAGGTTTATGTCATCAGTAGTTTTGATGAAGTTTTGAGGAGTTTTTATGGGATTTAATGGCATTCGCTTAGCATATTCCATCATCCGCACAGTTTGCCTTTCGTTCTGTCGCATTCCGACAACTTAAAAAAATCAGCGTTATTATTGGGCATAACTTAATTAATTATGGTCGAGGTGGCATTTTGGGGAGATTAATTGATGGAACACCTCAGTGTAATAGCTTGTTGGAACTGGAACGAGAAGATCTACAAGATGGGATGGTTAGGTATGAGTTTCAGTCACCTGAGGAGACGTGGTGGCCAATTTACCCCTTTCCTGCATTAAAAAGAATATTTTAATTGAAATAAAAATGGGAAAAGTGCTCCATGATTAAAATAATAATAAAATAGAAGGTTCTAGAGGAGTCTATCAAATCTATAAAAGAGGAGGAGGAGACCATTGGAGGACATCTTGGATCTGATATTGTTTCTTGTATGAGAGGTTGAGAACCCGGTTCTCTACTTTGGCAGTAGCCCCGGGATGGAAACCCTCGGGTGATTCAGTGAGAGTGGGTGAACACCCATCTCTTCCCTTGGTGGATCCATTCAAGGTTCACAGGTTACAGTTATTGTTTTTCAGTTTGTTTTGGAGGCCGATTGTGGCATTATTGTAGATCTGTCTGAGGCTATTTTATCTGAGCTATATGTAATACCCATAAATTGAAATACAGCATGTAAATATTCATAGACTAGGAAGCTTTAAAAACTGCACTTACCTGAACTGCTAGCTGATCCTGTGAAGCTGTCGATACTGTTGCTGTTGAGCTCCAATTGACCAATTCCGCCCAGCCTGATTGAGTAGAAGCTGACTACTCAATCCAGCAAGCTTCTCACAGAAGCCCAAGGACCTCAGACGAACTAAAACTCTTCAGTAGCAAATCTCTCTCACTGCTCAGTTTCTCCTCCTCTGGTTTCATTGGTCCTCAGCCATTTCTCGGTGATTTTATAGGCAGGGCTAAGTATACCGACTCCACCGCTTACTCTTGACAGCTTCCTCCAGCTGTGAGCGTACAGCCATTTCTGCCTTGCTTAATGTTTTATTCTTTTATGCCATTTGATGTATACATATTAACACTATTAGGTTATATGACATACTTTTACTACTTGATTATATTGATATGATACTCTGAAATTAAAGATGGTTCGTTACACTATATGGGTTGTATTTTCATGCAAACCCCAATTCTTCTAAAATAATAAAGCTTAGAATTTCCTGTTCATTGTGTTCTGAGATTGTAGTGCTTTATTTGCTTATTTTTACATGGCAATCTTCTGTTAAATGTATGCTAAATTTTATGTGAAGAGCTTGTTCCAAATTTTTCTCATTTGGGACAGTACATCATGTTGTCCAGGTCATTTGGAGCAATATCTAAGCTCCATATAGTTAGGTTTTGCAGAGCACAATTCAAAACCAGATCATCTTTTACTAAGATGTTATTAATTTTAGTTGGATCCTCTCTCTTCTCTTTTATTGTTCTATGGTGATATTTTTCTTCGGAGATTCACTGTATGTACCTTACATGTTGAGCTGTCTGTTAGTCACATTGACGGTATTTTGGTCACTTTCTGACATATGACTAAGATACTCTATATGTGTTAAAGGAATTCGGAATCAGGTTTGTAATTCATAAATGATAACACAGTAATATTGAATGGTTTAAACTTAATATTTTCTTTGGTGTAGTGGCATTGTGTGTTTTCAGTTGATGTTTCAATACTTTTCCTTCTCTAGTATGCTAGAAATGTTTTGATGTTTGATTACCACTCAGAAATATGTCAAAAAGTTATGATTATGACTCAGAATACACCAAGAAGTTACATGTTCAACTGTGAAGGTTTTGGCTGTGCTTCTGTGCTGCTTAGAAGTGAATGTTAGTTTTCTTCCTTGGTAATGGCATGCAGGCAATTCTTCAGTTTTTCCTGGATTATGGGGAGACAACTTTGCATGATGCAGATGCTAGCATCCGAACATTCTTCCGTTCATGTCTAAGCCGGTAAGAATTGCTGGGATGACTTAAGGATTGTATTCATGGTGACTCAGTGTCTTTTCAAATGCAGACTCTATATAGTTTGTCTTTTCTTCTTTAGTCAGCCTAGTTTTGGCTTGAAATCAGATTCCTTACCTCAACTGAAAAAATCCTCAAATTTATCCTGTATTGCTTAAATTTGAAGAACTTCTCATCTTTACCATGGCAACATGCAGACAGTGAAAATTTGTCACTGACTTCTTCAGTCTTACCTTTGGATGATACTCAGTTTTAATGATAAAGACTGGTACTGGCTATTTAGAATTCTGATTGAGGGCTATATTGCTATTTGATATTGATTAAAGGAACAGTGAAACAGGAATGACTGTAAAGATATTTGTTTGCTGTTTGGTTGTTGTGTTCAAGAAACTAACAATCAATACCTGTCTTTATTTCTGGATCTATGTATTATTAGTGCGGATTGTATTGTTAGGTCAAATTCAGTTTATATGTAACAAAGATGCAAATTCAAGCAGGAGCTACTCATCCTAGATGATCTCAGTTTGATTGAGTTTAGTGGGTAGTTCCCTATTATAATTTTGGCACAATCAAAGAAGTTTCTGGCTATATGTTTTACTTATAATATAGTGGCAGATCATATAGATCGACTTTGGACTGTAAGCCAGCTTGTGCTATTATCCCTTTTCAAACATATTTATTCTATTGGAAACCTAAGAAATATAGGAAAAACCAACTGGGCCTTGGTTCACTGGCAAGGTCAACTGAATATTAAAATATCCACCAGGGTTCCATTGTGGCTGTGATTTACCCCACCCAAATAACACGAGTTCAAAAGGACGAGGTCATGTGCAAGTTCAGGGCAATGTTGTTGGAACAATTATCCCTCCGACTTTGAACTCAAACTGAATTAGGGAAACTTGTAGCAGCCATGACTGCTGCTTGCATGATGACACACCAAAATCAGGGTACATGCCCCTGTACCAATTACTGGACGTGCTATTAGCAGAAGCCATATATAACATAACTAAAAGCTTTTAAGTATATTGGTACATCTGTTAAACTAGGTTGATAGATCGATATGCTGACTGGGCTCCAAGGGTCATTACAGAAACTAGAAGAGCAGATTGCATTGGCTGAGTTACTGGGTGGGCTGGTTGAGTCCAGAGCCCATGTTCTGGTTCTCCATGCTTGCCTGGAAGCCCAACTGGTGCATGTGGGGGCCGTCCTGGTCCATAGGTTTGCAAATTCATTTGTTGCCTCCACCACATGATAGTATGGATCCTAAACTCCCTGGACCTGGACATGTACGTTGGTAACTTTCATTTGCTAGGTAGGAACCGGCCTGGCATAGTTCACCTCATGAGCATGTGAAAATTTCTGGAATTTGTGCAAATTTAGAAATTTTACCTCATTTACTTGAGGTATCCTTGATCTATTTCCTATGAACTTTAAATTTAAGTCTAAAATCTGAAATATAAATTTTTAGGACTGAATCTCAAATAAAAATTAGAGCAGTATGTATTTCACTCTTGTCCAACCAAGTACACAAGTCAGCCCAAGAAAATAAACATCAAAACAATGTACCTCAAGGGAACTAGATTTCCAGCTCCATGGGCAGAACCACAGATCTGCCGTCTTACCTTCTTTTTAACTTGTTGAATTACTCAACAAAATCTGCTCAGTTTTATGCTAAGTTACCAGGATTCAGATACGGATCCGGATCTGCTTTATTTTTGAAAAGCCAGGATTTGATACGGCAAGGAAACGGCAGGTACGATTAATATAAATATATTTTTATAATATAAAATTTGATATTAATGTCCAAATTTATTGTGATCACTACCTATCAACAACAATAGAGTTTATATTATTATTATTATTACTCAATTTTAAAGTCATAGCCAAACCAGACACCAAATTGGTGTATGAGACCCCCTTGTTTGTGGGACAAAGGACCTACCTCTGCGCATTGATTTGACTGCTAAGTCTACAAAGACATACATACTCGACCCCTCTAGTTTTGAACCTGTGACCTCATAAGAGGAAACACATGCTCTTAACCATTAGGCCCACTCAAGATGTATTATGTTGACGAATTTCATGAAAAACATACAATACTTCATAATAAAAGTTGCATTAATTATTTTATAAAAATTAAATTATTAACTATTATATATTACAAAACTATTTAAATGATAAATAATAATAATTTAATACACATATTACTTTATATGAATTAAATAATAAGCTTATAATATATAAAAGTTTAATATAAATATAGTGTACAAATTTAAAACTTGTACTTAACAAATTTGATATATTTTAAATAATTTAATTTATAATATATATGGACAATAAAATAACAAATTTTTTAATATTTTGAATAATTAATTTATAATATATATACACAAAAAAATTACTTTATAAAATTATAACATTTCTAAACTAATATAAATAAAGTGTAACATATTTAAAAAGTTCTAATTAAATTAATGTAAATATTTTTATCTTTTGAATAATTAATTTATAATATATACTACACCCTTTAAATGTGCCGTAATTTAAAAAAAAAAGACATACAGATCCACCGCCACATAGCACGCTTTCATTTAAACATGCATTCATTAAATTCTCACATCCTTACTGCAACCTTTAAATGTGCCACACTTTTCAAAAAAGTACATACAGATCCACCGCCACATAGCACGCATTCATTAAATTCTCACATCCTTACTGCAACCTTTAAATGTGCCACACTTTTCATAAAATTATAACATTTCTAAACTAATATAAAGAAAGTATAACATATTTAAAAAGTTTTAATTAAATTAATGTAAATAAAATAGGAGTTGTCTATAATGCGACTTTTTGGAGATTCCGGTGACGGAATCCGGCGGAAGAAATTGAGGTTAAATCTTGATTTGTTGCATTTAAAATGGTTTTTTAACTGCATATTTGGATTCAGCACCCTGGAAAACCCCTGGGACGCTTTCATTGTGCAGAAACTAGCTATCAAACTTGCGATTCCAATAAATCCCTGCCGGATTTCGACCGGAAAAACCCGCCGGAAAGGCTTTCAAAAAGTCGCGTTATAGACAACTGCAATAAAATATAGCATAGCTATAAAAGTATAATTAAATTAATATAAATAAAATATGGCATATTTGTAATTAAATTATAATATTATAACATATCTAAAATATAAACACCATGTAATTATACGAGTTCTTTTATAACATTTTAAAACTAATGTCAATAAAATATAACAGATTTATAAAGTTATAATTAAATTAATGTAAATAAAATATAACGTATTGATAATTAAATTAATATTATAACTATATGTAACTATATGAGTTTATGTAAGTTTGACTTTTGTATTTATGCAAGAAAAGAGATTTTTTTTATTTTTTATGATATTTGTCAATGAGTTTCTTGCTCATTGAATTAGGTCAAGCACATGTTTAAGTGCTTCTAGGAAGTCAAGAGTCAATGTATTTATGTAAGACCCTTTGAGGGCATGTTACACTATGTATAAAATAGTATAAAGGTCAAAGGATACCTCCAAGCAAAGTCCCAAGTCCTCTCCATGCAACAACGTCATTCAAATGAAGCAAAACGAAGAAAATAGTGAAGATATGGTCAAGTCGGCTTGAAGACAGAATGTCGGCCTAGAGGAGGGACAATCCTCTATATATAGAGGTTGTCCACTCCCTCATAAAGTATATAACGCAAGCTTTGAAATCAATGAAGGTGGAAGTCAAGAAAGTGAAGGGAAAAGGCAAGTCTAAGGGTCTCCAAGACAAGCGAAGAAAGGAGGAAGAAGGCCGAAGTGTAGGGGACTGTTTCTAGGGCTAGAAATAGTCACACGTGTGAGGAGGAGGACAGATTGCAGATATAACAACAGTAACATTTCAGTGCAAGATTCGTTGGTGTTTGGGCTAGATATTAGGCCTACAAGGCCTCCCAAGTCAAGCGAAGAAGTCTCACTCTCTAGTGAAGGTGAAAGGACCCTAATTCACTAAGGGTACCCTCCACACATGAGAAAACTAGGGCAGCAGAACAACAGTACAATCATACACCCATATCTCAAGAAGGATCTCATTTGGTCAACAAAAGAAGAAGTCTACTTGAGCAAAGGATAGAAGAGGAACATCTCATCTAGAAGGCTCACTCAAGGAAGGTCTATCTCTAGACTAGAAACAAAGAAGGAGGACGAAGTGCTGGGGAGCAAAGTGCCGGAAGAAGGAAGTCTATGTGTCGGGAAACAAAGTGCAGAAAAGAGGAGAGGACTTGACTTGTGCTTGGAGGACATCCTAGTCAAGGGTCTAGGGTTTGGCAGTGATCAATAAGAAGCTTCAATAAGAGAAACTTACCGAAGGGTTTTCCTCTCTAAGAGAGAGAGGTTTTGGCCTTGGCAGAGAGCCAACATTTGTGTTCTTGTCTTTATGTTTTGGTAGCAGTTTGATGAAACACACACACTAATAATAAGAAGAAGATCAAGCTAAGATAATTGTAAAAGTGCTTCACAAATTGTTATCAAGCAGTGAAGAATCCTAACAAACACCAATGCCCTTAATTCTTCAACATGGTATCAGAGCTAAGGTGACACATCAAGGAAAGGGCAACTCAAGAACACTCATCAAGGAAAGAACATCTACAAAAGTTGAAGCATCTAGCCAAGAAGTCTCTATCACTTCAAGGACAAGAAGGTCTACCATCTATCATTCATCAAGGAAGACTATAAAGCTAGAAGAAGAGTAGATCAAAAGGGGAACTACACCACAAGGCAAGCCATCAAGTCTTCAAGGAGAAAGCAAATCCACTACATCTAAAAATCTATCAAGTAAGTATATGTCCTCCTCTGAATATACATCAATGCCTTTTTGCAAGGAAAGCAACAAATTGGTAGGTACCAATAACTTTCTTGGATGGAAGAAGAGGACTGATTTACTTCTCAAGGAGAATGAACTCCTAGAACATGTCAAAGGGAATATCACTATCCTTGCTAAGGAACAAACTCAAGCCTTAGCCAAGTACAATAAGGATGAGACAAGAGCTCAAAGGATTCTAATAGAATCTATCAAGGACTCTCTCATTCCTTATGTCTCCAAATTTGAAACATCAAAAGAAATTTATGATAAGCTAGTAGAGCTATTCTTGGTATCCACAGTCGAAGAAGTGATATCGCTAAGAAATGAATTGTACAAAATGAAGATATCAAAGGAAGGAATAACTCCCTACTTCATGAAGATCTCTAAGATGAGGGATCAACTTCAAGATCTTGGGGAAGTCATGTCTGACAGAGAAATGACAACTGTAGTACTCAATGCTCTACCTGAGGATTGGGGCAACTTCACATCAAGCATATATGCCAAGAAGGAAGCAACCACACTCAGTGAAATGTGGTCTCTATGTAGGACAGAGGAAACCAGACTTAAAGCAAAGGAAGATGTGGGATCAAAGGAGCAAGCATTTGCTACCATGGCCAAGAGAAAGGGAAAATTTGGCAAATTTGGTCCATGAAGAACAAACAACAAAGACATGTCCAAAATCCAATGTTTTGGATGCCAAGAATATGGACACTACAAAAGGAATTGTCCTAAGCTTAAGAAGGACAACAACAAAAGAAAGAGGGAAGAAGCTCACATAACTCAAGAGATGAAAGAAGAAGAAAAGAAGCAAAAGAAGGAATATCCTCGAATCTCTACTATGACTAGGTCAAACTCTTTACTTCAAGTCTTCTTTCAAAGCTTTGAGTAGGATAGGATCATGTAGGAATAAGATAAAATTGCATGGCTATAAACATCTTCTAGAATCTAGAAGCATGAAGTACATAGAGTTCTAGATACTCATGAAGATGTAGCATTTATAATGAGAATAAAAATGCATGGGTAGAAATATCTTCTAGAATATAGGAGCATGGTAGATATAGCTCAAGATATTCATATAGAAGGAGCATACCTAGTATAGGACCTCATCCATGATGAAAGAAAATTGATCATGATCAAGAATCTTAGAAGACCTCCATCATCAAAAGAAAAGGAACATTTGCAAGGCAAGGGTCTTTAAGATCCTATGATGGAATCTTCAAAAGAAGTTTTATAAACCAAAGTAGATGTCGCATTAGGAATCCCATTCATGGGATTCAAGAAAAGGATGATATGTAGGCAAGCTAAGATGAAGCAAGAAGGGCCACACCAAGAAGCTAGGATGATTAAAGGAGAATCAAGATGAGGTATGTATGCATTAAAGTTCAGTCGTGTTATCATTTGTATATTATTGAGTCATGGGAATAGTTCTATAACATGATCAAGTATGAAAGAATCTCTTTCACCAAGAACATGCCGAAGGCATGTACTACAATGCAATGAAGGTCAACAAAGAATATGCTCACATAAGGAGTATAAGATTGTTGACTACAAAGCAAGAAGAAATGCTGACTAGTCCAGGAAGCAAGCAATGAAGAAATGCTCTCACAAGAAGCATAAGGTGGTTGACCTATCTATCTAAGAAGAAGTGAATGAAGAAAGAGATGAAGCGTGTGAAGAACACCATGATCACCGAGAATCACTATCTAACAAGATACTCTGAAGATATCTCCCGAAAGAAGGCAGGACAACTCTGACAAATAAAGGAAGGACCCTTGACACCTATGAAGGCCTTGGAGAAATGAAAGATGTAGATAACTGATTCTACTCTACAAAGATGTTGTGATGAAGAAGCCATCCAGCAAAAGAAAAAGCAATGTTGAAGCAATATTAGGATGAAGTCGTAATGGGCTACTAGGTCGAAGCATGTAAACAAGCAAGTACAATGAAGCATCAATGAGAAGAGTATTCCGAAGCATGGACAAATGACAAAGGAGTAGCCAGATGACAAGAAAACCTGATGTATGGCAAGAAAGACACTTTCCACGAAGGAAGAAATGACATGAAAAACCAGGAAGGAAAGTGATCAATGGATGGTGCCCTACCTAGAAGAAGTTCGAACAAAGACTTCATGACATCAAGCAGCTAAAGGACCCATGAAGAAGAAGTTGCTGATGAATGAAAGAGTCCCTAGTTAAGAGGGAGCTTTGACAAGTCCCTGATCAAGAGGGAGTTTTGGATCACCCCTGATTACAAAGGAGTGACATTTGTGTTTTTCCATCTCATGGGTCATGCACTAGACCAGGACTAACAGCCGTAAGTCTAGATGAAGGCCATGAATGGAAATGTAGACACGTGATAGACACAACATTCTTGTCTTCACTTGGAAGAAAGAATGGGAGGATTAGGTAATCATCTGGCATTCGATACTCTTTGAGGATGTGTAGGGCATCCAAGACAAGAGTAGGCAAGAGGACCAATATTCTTTGAGGGCTGGGAACCCAAGACAAGAATAGTCCTAGAAGGTCATACTTAGAGAACACCCAGGTGGGTATGTACCTTGAGAGACAATGATGAAGGTGTCTATAAATCATTGGTCTCGCCAACATTGTAGCTCATGATCTCATGAAGAGATGGAGCTATTAGTCAAGGCCTTGCACTGTGACAATGTTGATGGATATGATGCTATAACAGATGGATTGTAAATCCAGTTTCTCTTATGTGAACTATTCAAGATTGAAACATAGCCAAACACCTTGTAATGTTGTATGAATACCTGTATGAAATTGGCTTATGATATATCTTCAACCGATGACCATTCACAAAAAGAGGTACCTTTCTTTCATCTATTGTCCTTATTCTCACTGCTCCATTATTAAAGACTTTTTCAATCTCATATGGCCCAAGCCAATAAGTCTGAAACTTTCCTTGAAAATCTTTGAATTTTGAATCGAACAAAAGTGCCCAATCCCATGCTTGAAACTTCCTCTCCTTGATATACTTATCATGCCATTTAGCCCTTTGTTGCTGGACTAAACTGGTTCTTTGGACTGCATCTTGCCTGATTTCATCAAGCTAATTGAATTGCTCCATCTATGTTTCTGTGCTTCTGATAAATCCAATCCCAATTGGACTGCCATCTTGAAGGTTCTGATTTGAAACTCCATAGGGAACATGACTTGTTTCCCATAAACAAGTTCATAGGGAGTATGTCCTGTTGTGTTCCTCCATGTAGTTTTGTAGGCCCATAAGGCTTCAGGAAGCCTTTCTACCCAATCTCTTCTGTGTAGATGTACAATCTTAGTGAGAATTCCTTCAATCACCTTATTGGTAGATTCAACTTGACCGTTTGCTTGTGGATGGTAAGGAGTAGACTTTCTATGTTTTATCTTGTATTCTTCCACAAGTCTTTCCACCATTTTAGATGTAAATTGAGATCCTTGATTTGTCACAATTTCTCTTGGAACACCAAAACGAGTGAAGATGTCCTCAAAAAGAAAATTAACTACAGATTTTTCATTAGCAAAAGGTAATGCTTTAGCCTCTACCCATTTGGTGACATAATCAATGCATACCAAAATATACTTCTTTTGTTTAGATGGAGGATTAATTGGTCCAACAAAATCCAAAGCCCATTTTTCAAAAGGTTCAATGAGTACCTGTAGTGGCATTTCATTTGAAGGAGCAGGTTTCCCTACCCTTTGGCAGCTATCACACCTTTTGACATATTCTTTGGCATCTCTGAAGATGGAGGGCCAATAATATCCTAAATGAAGGATTTTATAGGCTGTCCTCTTGTCAACAAAGTGTCCACCACAAGGTTCATCATGACATGCCTTAAGAATTTCAGGTATTTCATCTACTCGAACACATTTTCTGATCATGAGATCTGGACCTGTTTTATACAATTCATTAGTAATCCATGAGTAACTTGCACTTGTTTGAATGATTTTTCTTTTCTCCTTAGGAAACAAATGTGAAGGTAATTTTCCTGTGATTAAGTAATTGGCAATATCTACAAATCGAGGGGTCTGAGTAGTTACTGCAAAAAGATATTCATCAGGAAATTTATCTTCAACTGGAGTGTCATCTTTGATATTTTGAATTCTAGACAAGAAATCAGCAACTGTGTTTTGTTTTCCAGGTCTGTCTAAAACAGTGATGTTGAATTCTTGCAGGAGTAATAACCATCTTGTAACTCTGCCATTAGTAATAGGTTTATTCATTAAGTACCTAATTGCAGAGTGATCTGTATGAACAAAGGTTTCATAGCCTGTTATGTAATGTCTGAACTTGTTGATAGCATGAACAACAACTAAGAATTCCTTTTTAGTTACAGTGTAATTTAACTTAGTGGGAGTCAAATTCTTGCTTGTGTAATAGATGGCATAGGGGATCAAATCTTTTTGTCCTAATATAGCTCCTAGAGCTGTATCTGAAGCATCTGTTGAAATGTGAAAAGGTAGTTTCCAATTTGGACCTCTTAAGATGGGTGCTTCAGAAATTTTTTCTTTCAAAGTCTCAAATGCCAACTAGCAATCAGGATTCCAATTGAATTCACAATCATTGGTGAGTAATTTGAAGAGTGGGGACGCTAGTTTAGTGAAATTTTCTATAAACCTTCTATAGTATCCTGTGAATCCTAGAAAACTTCTAACATCCTTTTGACAACTTGGAATTGATAATTTAGAGATGACTTCAATTTTAGATTTATCAACCTTAATTCCATCTCTTGAAATGTGATGTCCTAAAACAATCCCTTCTGTAAACATCATAAAACATTTTTCATGGCTTAGTGAAAGGTTTGCTTTCTTACATCTTTTAAGAGCTTTTTCCAAATTTTCTAAAGCTTCTTCAAATGTATTCCCATAAATTATAAATTCATCCATATACACCTCTACACAATCATGTATTAGATCAGGAAAAATTCCTAGTACTGCTCTTTGGAATGTTGCAGGTGCATTGCACAATCCAAAAGGGAGTACTTGGTAGGCATGAGTTCCCCATGGGCAGGTGAATGTGGTTTTATCTTGATCTTCAAGTGTTACCTGAATCTGATTTTAACCACTAAAACCATCCAAAAATGAGAAATACGTCTTACCTGCTAATGTATCTAACACTTGATCTATAAAGGGCAAAGGAAAATGATCTTTTAGGGTAGCTTTATTCAATTCTCAATAATCAATACATACCCTCCATTTACCATTCTTTTTAGGCACAATCACTAGAGGAGAAACCCATAGGTTATCTGAAATTGGGTAAATGAAAATTTACATTCAGCAATTTTTGCAACTCCTCTTTCACAATTTCCCTAAGATTTGGATTCATCCTTCTTTGAGGTTGTTTGATAGGTTTACAATTTTCCTCAATGTAGATGTGATGTATACAAGTCTTAGGACTAATTCCTTTCATGTCAGTGTATTCCCATGCATATGCAGAAGAATGTTCTTGTAAAGTTTTGATTAGCTTTTCTTGTTGTAATTTTTGCAAGTTATTGTTTATGTTCAATGTTTTCCCTGGAAAGATTTCAACTGTAGAGCCACCAAATTCTTCCATAGAATAAAGAGACATCTGCCTAGATGACAAATATTCAATATTGGATTTTTCTTGAAATTGATCATGTTCATATTCTGGAGATGATTCAAAATTTTCCATTATATTTAAGATTTGACTATTTTCAGTGTTCACTAATGGTTGAAATAGTAAAGAGAGGCCGAATATCATTTTCATCATCAATCCATTCCTTGTCATCTATTTCTGTGATTGTTCTTGCTGGAGGACATAGAGTGAATTTCTTAGTTGAATTACCATCAGAGATATACATATCACCAGATCTACAGTTAATGAAAGCATCAGCTGTAGCCAGCCAAGGTCTTCCCAAAATAAGTGGATGTCCTCCTAGATTATTCTTTGGGGATAAGATTATAAAATCAACAGGGTACTCCCAAGAGTCTAGGGACACTGAAATATCTTCTCACACACCATCTGGTTTGATTACAATTCTATCTGCTAATTGTAGTAATTTAGGTGTATAAAGACGATTAGGAAGTTTGAGTTGTTCCATGGTTTGTTTGCTCAAGATGTTTATTGCTGCTCCTAAATCAATCAATGTATTCGGAATTTCAACCCCATTGATACGTGTTTTTAGTATTTACAACTGGACTTCCTGGATCTACATATTTTTGTATGGCAATTTTCCCATCATTATGTCTGCTATTTTTCCTGCTAGCTGAATTTTTTTATTTCTTTTGTTTTTCTTCCTGGTTTCTTCATGCTCAATTCCTTTATTGTTTTAGCTAGAATTGGAATCTCCTTAATGGCTTGTAACAAAGGGATTTTGATACAGATGTTTTTCAATTCATCTAGAAAATCATAATTAGGCAACATAATATGCTTTTCTACCCCTCTATCAACTTGTAATCTTTTAGGAAAAGGAGGTGTAGAAGTGGATATTGGTGGTTGCTCTATGATAGGAGTTGAGCTTATTGGTTCTTTCTGTTTTTCATTTTCAGTATTCTGGTTTTGAGGAGATGTTCCTTCAAAACATTTATTTTGCTGTAGAGAATCTTCCTCAGAATTGTTTTGTTCTTGAATAACTACAAAAGGCTTTTTCTTTTCTAATATCCTACCAGATATCACTTGGACATCATTGAGATCTAAAGGAGTGATCATATAAGTTGGAAATTGTTGTCCTTCTACCATATAGGTATTCTGAGGATTTTTATTGTTGGGGTTTGGTAATGGTTGGGCAGGTAACTGATTTGGTCTCTGTGGGAATGGCAGCGAAAGTTGAGGGTTTTGGCTTTGAGGTTGGGGCTGTTGATTTTGTTGAGGAATTTGTTGGGGAGGATAGTTTGGATATGATGGAGGATATTGATAGTATGAAGAGAATATTCCATAAGGATTTTGCATTTCTTGAGCCCAAGGTTGAGATTGAGATTGAGATTGAGGCCAAGGTTGTCGCCAAGAATTCCAATTTTGTGGGGGCTGAATATACATTTGGTTGTTAAAACCCTGATTTTGTTGCCCCTGCCAAGGCCTTCTAGAGACAAAGCAAAGAGATTCTATTGGATTTGAAATTGTTTCCTCTTGAAAAACAACCTTAAGACCAGGAATTGAAGGACAACTTTTGGTCTCATTGTTTTCTGAACAAATCACACAAATCACATAAGTCTCTATGATTTTTGCATCCAAAGGGCATTCTCTTAAAGTGTGCTTCTTTTTGCATTTGGGACAAAAAATAGCTAAGGCATCAATCTTGACTTTCTGCTTGTTTTTTAACTTAAGGGTGTCTATCTGTTCACTAAGGCTCCCTAGAATATCTGTTTTAAATTCATCAAGCATGTTTCCAATTTCTGCCCTAGTCACTGATCCAATTGCAGATTTATTCACTCTAACAAGAGAAGGATCTCTTGGACCTTTCCCAGTTTTGGACTTTCCTTTTGAGAGATGAACACATAATTCTCCAATGTCACTTAATGGGAGTTGAGAGATATCTCCTTTCCCCATCATGTTAAGGCTGTTTATCCACTCATCTCTAATGGCCTTTAATAAAAGAGCTTTTAAAGTATCTTGATCTAAGTTATCCATTTTTGCTCTTTTTAAGTTATAGTTGAGTCATTCAATTAAATCCTCCAAATTTTCATCCTCTCTTTGCATCATTTTGAACACTTCATCTTTGTGATTGATAAGCATGCAATAATCCAAATACCTGTCCAAAAACACTTTCTTCATGTCATTCCATGTTCTAATAGAATGAGTGACCAATCCCATGAACCATTTTAAAGCAGCTCCTTTCAATGTTGAAGGAAACAATTTGAGTTTTTGAGAGTCTTGTAAATAATCATAAGTTCTACACAAGACTTCAAATTCAAATAAAAAGGTTTCAGGATCTTCACTTTTTAATCCATGAAAATTTGGGACAGAAAGTGAGATATTTTTCATTGTGGCATCTGTTTCTTAATCAACTATAGGGAATCCAAAAGAATTATCAACTTCCCTATTTCCTCTACCTTCTCCATTATTTTCTCTACGTCTTCCTCTACCTCCTCCTCCTCCTCCAAATAGTGAAAATTATCCATCCTCTCCTTTTTCTGCCATTATAGTTTCTTCAGAGTTAATATAAGATTCAACCTGCAAGGTTAATTGCTCTTCCTTTGGTTCCTCTATCAATGGTATGTGGAAAAAAGGTTCTACTTCTTCTTCTCCACTAGGTATTCTTAATTCTTCAACTAAAATATGTTCCCCTGTAGAGGTGAAAAAGTCTACCCCTTCTGTTGGAGATCCAAGATTTTCTTCCTCTAGGATTGCCCTAGTAGATGAAGTAGGAGATCCTCTTGATTGGATTTCTAACCTTAGAACTTCAGGAGGTCTATGGCTAGGAATATGAGTTTGAGATGGAGGTGTATCTCTTCTTAGTCTTGGTGGAGTAAGTGGTGTTGTAGGAATTGAATTTCTGCCTCTAGCTATGAATCTACCCCTAGAGTCTCTTTCTCTACGCATATCATTTTTTTGGATGTAGGAGATGAAGTTACCTAATTACACTTCCTCGGCAACGGTGCCAAAATGTTTAGTCAATTTAGTGTCCTAAATTGCTTGCATAAATTATCAACCGAGGTTTGTAAACTGATGAAGTGTTATGCACTATATGTGCTTAGTTAACCTTTCTCTTACTTCGTTGTTTTGTATTTTATGTTTGTTTTGGGGGTTTCTGTTCTTTGATGTCTAAGAATGTACAACCTATGAGAAAATTTAAATGGATCTAATGAATTTTAAAGGAAAGGAAAGGTTCCTAAGTTAATCTAATTTCCTAAAAATGGACCAAGAACTGTTGACTAGTTAGAATCTAATAAGAAAACAGAGTATCTATCTTATCTTATCATTAGTCCTAATCCATGGATCTAATTCTTAAAACCAAGAGTGATATTGATGCAAAAGGTAACTTAGTAATTGCATTCATTTAAACATTCAACCATTCAATTTTGGAATATGATGAAATCAATCTCCTTGAAATGATTTTTTGGAATGTTAGTGATGCAACTAAGGACTTGAAAGCAGAAAAGAAAAGGTAAAAGCATGTAAAAATAACAATGTACTGAATAAATTCAATCACCGTATGAATTAGATATTTAACCATTTAAGTTAGGATCATCATCATTTTGAAATGGTTTTTGAAAACATCTATTAACACAGTTAATTGACAGTTCTGTTCTAAGAGAATGAATAACAAAACGGTAAGAAAACTAAGCAACTGTGTATTCTTATTACTTCCATCTTAATTCAGTTTTGGAAACAAAGTCATTTTTCCATAAAATATCTTAGAAGAACAACGTTGTGCAGTTGTGATTTTATCCTTACACTATTGGTAAAAAACTGAAACGAAACATCATTCTAAATTAGAAAACAGACTTGTTGAAAATAGAGTAATAGAAATTAAACTGAAAACAACAAGTGAAAAACCTCCTTTAGTGCAAGGACCCTTTGCAACTGATGTGGCCGGAATGCTAGCTAGTTAGGGATGCACTTTAAACTTTCATTGACAAAACAAAGTTTGTATTATGAACAAACGAAGTCTGAATACAGAGTATTAGCAAAAAGCTTGTAGTTCCTTTTAACTTCTAACTACTTCTCGGTTCCATGTAACTGATATTTATAGGAAAATAACACAACTGTTTAGGAGAAAAACTTGCTACAGGTGGCTAATTCGAATTAAATCTTCAACAAAACTGTTAGACTCTTGATTAGCTACGAAAGAGCAAATCAAGAGTCCTACTGCTTCTAGATAACGTATTTGACTCCATCTTTGACCATGGATTTAGGCACGCTTTTCTGTCGATCTAGACCGAGTGAATAGGATAGAATCCATGTGGAGATGATTATGGAAATGCCCTGTGGCCCAGTTCTTCATTTGACACCTGTAACCTGCGAAACCATGAGAGTAGCTACGGAATTCATAGTTAGTTTCAGAATAGGCTGCGTTCTGTAGCTAATTTGCAGAAATTTATTAAAATAGCAAGAACATGAAAATGTAATATGGCGACCATTTTAATGCTTTGCCTAAGACAAAACCTAGCATTTATCATTGATTGGGTCTGTAGTCTTATGAGAAAATGAGAGAAAAAGGTGGGAACAAATGTCAAGGAGAGGGTAATTCTGAGGTTCAACACTCATCATCTTTGGTGGGGAGTGGTTCTAACTTCTGAATTCTCTTGAGCTTGGAGATCTTTGGCTCTTCTTCGTCTTCCATGAGGACTTTTGGAGAAGGAGACTTGCCCCTCCTCTGGAGTACAACTCTTTTATGTTTGATCAGTGTAAAAAGATTCTAGGAGTTTTCTTTGAAGTTGATGTGACTGTTTCTTGGTATGGTCCTTATCATTTAGTAAGGTAACTAGCGTCAAAGAACAATTCTACGGTTTAAAGAAGCAACATTAGCAATTTTTGTAGATTCAAACACACAGTCCATATGAAACCCTAGTTTAGCAGATCGACTATGTTCATCTAGCCATTTCCAGACCCTCTTGGGGTCATTTCAACTGGAATTTTCTTTGTCTGCAGGGATAAAATAGTTTATTTAGTATTATCCTTGATCAGTTCAAAATCTGTTTTATTCCATCCTAATCATCATAGTTTATCAACTTTATAGATAATGTCCAAATTGTTGAAAGTCTTATATTGAATGCTTTTTGGTTAATATGATCTTTATTTTTGAGCAATGTGGCCTATAAGGAACAACTTTTTTTTCATTTTTTTGAATTAAATAAGGTTTACCCTTCAGAATATGAAGGCTTATCCTTAACTGGAAATATATATTCATTTTGAATCTGATTGTTATGATCCAGGCAATTTACAGATTCTTTAGTAGCTGCAGCAACTCTTAATTTCCTCAACCGGAATAAAACAAAGTTGTTCAATGCGTATCCATCTCTTCTTCCTGAGGTATGATGGAATTTACTTTTCAGTATATCATAATTTATTTTCATATCTTGGATTTTAGTTACATCCAAGCCCTGCCTAAGTGATCTGTGGTGAGGGATGGTTCATAAATTATTTATTGAATGAAACATCACATTCTAAACATTGTAATTTGTCGAAAATTGTACCAAGGAGTATGCATGGTTTCTGAATAGAACTGTGGATTAAATACATGATTAACCATGAAATAAGTAAAATGAGTATGACAAGATGCACGGTTTGAGCACTACTGCACGTCTGTAAATTAGATTAAGTTAACATGCTTGTGACATAATACTGATTTTTCACTTTTATTTTGTTGCAGTATTTTCCTCTGTTTCTAAAGCTGATTGCATGGAATGGAGGGACGTATGTATATTATTCCTTGTGTATTTCACCTGAAGAATATTTTTTGATCACGCTTTTGTCTCTAGAAGTAGTCACTGCTTTTGCGGGCTGATGTAGTTGCTGATAGGAGTGGTAACAGTAGATTTTAAATCGATGAATTTGTGTCTTAACTTTCAATATGGGATTTATATATGGATATACAGTATCTTCTCTAATAGTTATTACCAATTACTGAAATATTCTGCTATAAGTATACTGGCAACATCCAGATTATCTATCAGATTTGGGAGTTGATTGGATGATCCAATAAGGAGATATATGTACCTTTAGTTAAATATATGATGTCTCTTTGTATTTTCCTCTTTTATGGTATCTTCAGTTCTTCAATGTAAAATGGTTTTTCAGACAACAGGATTTGGAGGTTTATAATAGTGGTATTATTGTCAAACTGTGCTGGTAGTGGACCTTTTGTAGCTGATATGTACAAGTTTATAGAGTGCAAGGTCATATTAAGGAAAGTTTTGGCTTGTACATATGAGTCTATCACTGCTTGTTGACAAATACATTTACACACAAGTAAATGCTTTACGTTTATGTCTACACATAAGCACATGGCAAATGAGCAAGTCCTTGGCCTGTAACACACAAGTGTTGATATACTGAGCTATGTTTTTTTCATTTACCTCCAATCAACCTTATTTTCCTGCTTCATTATAATGCTTTTCCCTTCCCTCGTGACTAGCTAAAATTGTTACCATGAAACTCATAAATAATTATTCAATCTCTAGGCCCTAGTTGTCCTATTATATGAAACAGGGAAGGAATTTATTTCCTACAAGGTTTCTACAGTCTATTAGAATCTCTCACTGCAAGGATTTTACTCTTACAGTCTCTCTTGCACTTGTTGAGATTCACAAGATGGATCAAATGGATGAACTGGCAAAACCTTAAACCATTGATAAGATAAATCGGCCCTAGTACACTAGGGAGAGAGATCATCAGTGTGCTAGAGAGAGAGATTAAATGGCTAAAGAGAGAGCCATAGCCGTAGCCCATAAGAGCACATAAGATATAAGTAACCTTAACACAGTAATCCACAAAAGAGTTTACAGTAGAGTGTCTTGTCACCCCACATGTCAGCAGTGGTACATAAAAACTTTTGCTGTATCTTTCATCAGCATTGTAAGCCCAAGGTCACAAGTCAAAAGCAATGTAAAAACCATGTGAGGCCTTGTATTAGGTATCCTGTACCTGTGCCTTTGTCATCGAGTCTGTATTTTGTTGTCTTGGTCTGACCATGGCTGGTCCCTTGAAGTTCCACTTTGGGTTACTCTTGTTTTGTGTAGGATTGTAGGGCCTTAGATGAACACTCTTGTGGATTCATGGTTTTATGGGAGCTTGCATTTGTAGGGGTGATCACTGATGTATGGGCTAATTTAGCCCACATCAAGGTGTACTTATGTCATTCCACATGGTTTGGGTTTATTGAGTCTATAGTTGACCTTGGATTTGGTGCAATATTCCTTATGACAACTCTTAGAGCATGGTAGCAATGTTTTAAAACTCCGACTCCGACACTGACTCGGCCGAGGGTCGACTGTGGCTCCGACTTCGACTTGGTATCGACTCGGTTGGCTCGATTTCAATGACTTGGTTGTTGTAAAAAATACGTTAAATATTTTTTTATTATAAAAAAACATAATTTTAAAGATTTTCATTCATGTTTCCAAACACACAACATTAGAATATAGATAGAAGACAACATATGATCAAAGTAGGCTCATGTATATATCCATTATATCAAAATGGCACCCAGTGCACTGTCCAATACATACATGATGATGATATAGAGATCAAAACAAAAACACATAACCAAGGAGGCTAGAAATGGCCTCTACAACAAAAGTAAATTGTGACCAGTACTACTGGCTAGTGGCTACTGCTAGAGGAGCCAAGATCATCTGGATCAACCTTTGGATCAAAGTCACACAGGGGGCCCCATGGCTCCTCCTCCTTATCATCTCCAATTGCAACTGTAGAAGTGGTAGCACTAGCAGGCTGTGCAACAGTTGCAAGCTGAGATAGACAAGATATGCGCTTCTGTCGTGGCTCCACAGAAGAAGCGCCTGCAACTGGAGGACTTGGCGTTGGCCCTAATGCTGGTACAAGTGGATCAAGATCTTTATTCAACTGAACATTATGTTCGAGTGATGCCTCCACCTGTAAATCCAAATCAAGATCCTCATCAGAATCAAGCTCTGCTGGATGACTCTCCACTACCCAATCTGATGTTGGTTCAATGTCTTCCAACACAATGGGATCTGAATCAGGTCTTTTGTTCAGCAATTGGTTGCGTCTGAGCCAGAGGTTGTATTGGACATATACTAGATCATTTAACCGTTTTTGATCCAAACGGTTTCTCTTCTTTGTGTGAATACTTTCAAAGACAGACCAATTGCGCTCACACCCAGTAGCACTGCAAGTTTGACTCAAAATACGAATTGCAAACCTCTGCGATTCAGGACAATGGCTACAAAAAGCCTCCCACCATTGTGCTGCAAAAAACATAGGAGTGTAATGAGTTAGCCCAACAAAATTACAAATTATATCCAACTTTCAAATTATAAACGATTTAACGAAATAAGTATTAAGAATTTGAAAATTGAAATTTTTGTTTACTTGGCTCATCTGCTTCCCTTGCAATCTTTGCTAGGTTCTTCCCAAAGGTACTTGAGGCACTTCTGAAGGTTGTGGCCTATCGATGTATCTCCAGCTGATCACACTCCAATGGGATCATGCAATCAATGCAATCAATCAATCCATCTCTAACCTCCCCATTCAAAGCTCCCGTCACCTTAGCTTTATAATGATACTACGTGTTCAAAAAATACCCAGCTGCTTGTATAGGGCGATGGAGTTGATTGTTCCATCTTTCATCAATGATTGTCCAAATGGGCCCATACTTAGCCACTTTATCCTTGTATGCCCTCTTTATTTGCTCCTTTGCTTGATCCATAGCCTCATAAATGAAGCCCAAAGCCAATCTTTCCCCATCCACGAACCACATCACTTTTACCAGTGGCTTAGCAAGCTTCACAATCTCTACTGCCTTTCTCCAAAATATTTCTTCATTAACTTTCTTTTTCAATTCTTTGCCTTCCAGTTTGTGAGACCACTGGCTTTGATTCCATTCTTGACAATAAAAAATCTTTTGCAAGTTTTTATGTTGTGAAAGCATAGATTGCAATGTCAAAAAATGAGTAGCAAATCTAGTGATGGCAGGCCTAATAATATCCCTGCCCCCTGTGTGTTTCCTCATCAGGCTCAAAATCCATGAATGATTGTAGATAAATTTTGTTATGCTTTTGGCATGATCTACAGTGTTTTTGACCCAATTTAATTTGCTGATATCCTCAAGCATGAGGTCTATGCAATGTGCAACACATGGGGTCCAAAAGATGGTTCTATGTTTTTCCTCTAACAATTTACCAGCAAGAACATAGTTAGAGGCGTTATCTGTGATGACTTGAACAACATTAGCCACCCCCGCCTCCTCAACAACCTCATCCAATAGTTGAAACAACAATTGTCCATCTTTTACCTTATCAGATGCATCAACTGATTTTAGAAACATGGTTCCCTGTGGGAAAAAGATAAGAAAGTTTATGATGGTATGGTTTCTTTGATCAGTCCATCCATCTGACATGATGGTACATCCCGTTCTTGCCCATGAGTCATTGAAATCTTCCAAATACTCATTAATGGAGGCAATTTCTTTCTGCAAACGATACTCCCGTAGCTCATGCATAATAGGGCTTTTGAAGCCTTTTCCAGTAGCATGTATGGCATCAAACATAGGCTCATAATATGGTGAACGAGAAGCACTGAAGGGGATATCAGCATCATACCACCATCTAGCTATGTAATCACAAGCAGTCTCCCTCAATTCTTTCTTCCAATGGTCATCTAAAGTGGGTTGCAAGTGACTTCTACTAGCTTGAGGACCATGTGCATCTGATGGAGAGGAGGGAGTGAAATAAATTTTGATATTCATATCACCCTTTTTCATTTTACCCTTTCCCTTTTCTTGAATAGACTCAAAAAAGGGAGGAACATATCGGAAGGAGTTGGATGCATCAGTAGAAGGGATAGAGGAAGAACCCTCAAAATCAAAATGGGGGTTTGTAGCCAGCCTTTTTTGTATATTCCTCTTCCTCCCAATTTCAGCCTCTTAACTTTTTGTGCCTAGCCTTATCTTTTTTAAACTTCTCAAAGCTGGCTAACAAATCCTTCCTAATCTCCCCAATTTTTGGTGAGGTACATGGAGTAATTTGGCCTCTAATTCCCACCAAGTGTTGTTTCAGCCTATTAATGCCCCCAGGACTAGGTTGCACGAAACGGGGAAACGGGTACGAGTTTCCGAAACGGGAAGCAATACGAAACGCGACCTCCCTAAATTTTGGAAATGGGGAAACGCGAATATATATATATATATATATATGCACACACACATATATATGTGCAGTCATAAAGCATAAATGATACATTATAATTTATTACACTTAAACATTAAGATTTAATTTACATCACATTTACTCATGAATGATCACATAATGAAAATAAAATTATCGGAATATCCAAAAGAAACTTTTATTATATATCCAAATCTCAAAATCAGCCTTTATTTATATTAATATATGAGGCTGCAAGTACAATATAGACTATAAGGCTGCAAGAGAGAGATCCAAATTAGGATTTTCTGCATCCACATCCCATTCTTTAGAAGGACCACTGTTGTATTTGCAGTCTCCTCCTACATAGTCGAACGACGTTAGTGCTCTTGATTAAATACAAGTTTCATACCCTAGTACCCTACATGATCTTGATTATTGGGAGTTTCCCCTGCATAGAGGGCTTGGTTCTCTTGATTAAATACAAGTTCCATATCCTAGTACATGATAAAATCCAATGGAAACATTGCAATCCCCCCAATCCTGAAATCCTAAAAAACAGATAAGTCTGCTGGATTTTGAGTGAGATCTAAAATTCTACTTTCTCCATATGAAATCCAATGAGGGCGAAACCACTCTCAAACATCCTGAGTCATTTCATGGTAATGTTAAAAATTTAAGTAAAAGGATGAAAATGAAAAATAAAGGAGAATATCACTTTTACTTTAAGAATTTAACATTACCATGAACTGCATATGCCTCAAACTTCCTGATGAACTGCATATCAACACTAGGGCAAAAATTCACTTTTATAACTTTAGACACGCATCTACAAGCAACTAGAAGTCACAACATACCCTAAAAATAAATTAAAAAACAAATTAAAAATAAAATAAAAAAAAACACAAGTTAATGATGAAACGTGGGTCGTACGGCCGTGAAACGTGTTTTCACGTTTCGTACCAGTTTCCGTACAGAAACAGACCTCTGTACCACGTTTTTTACAACATAGCCCCCAGTACCTTCCTTAATTTTCCTATGGAAAAATTTGCAATGCATTTGACTATCAACCATTTCAACATATGCCCAAGCAACATCTTTCATTCTAGGTGCCATTTTTTGACTTGGAAATGAAAGAAAAAAAAATTTGAAAATGAAAACAAGAAAAAAACATTGATTGAATGTTCATTTCTTTCACAAAAAAAACTCTTTTCAATTTCCAGATTTGCACGTAAAATTTAATAAGCAAAAACAGATTTTTACAAGTGAAAAAAATACCTCCAGGCACAAACTGCCTCCTCAAGGTTGCTCCAAGAAACCAACTCCTCAATGGCAAATGCTGCTCCAAATGGCTGCCCAAGAAGCTCCTCACTCCAGCTACAATGCTTGCCCAAGACTCCTCACTGCTGCTCCAAAAACAAATTCAACAACTCGTCACAAACTCTCACTGAAATTCTCACTCAAATGCATGAGATGGATGTGAGGAAATGAAAGGGGATGGTGGGTTAAATAGGGTTTAGGAGAGGGGAATGGACCCAAAGACAAAATAGACAAAACAAAATCAGGTTTGGAGTCCCCAAAAAAAACAATTAAAAAAAATTTCGCTGATTTATGGGTTTCTGGGCCGCTGTTTCTAACCCGTCGAGTTAATGCGGGCTCGGCCGAGCCGGCCGATTTGTTAGACAACTCGTCCGGCTCGGTATTCACCTGGTCGACCGAACCATTTGCAAGGCCGAGTCGAAGTTTGAGCGCCTAGCTCAAACCAACTTGGCCGAGTCGGTTCCGAGCTGGCTGGTTTTGAAAACAGAGCATGGTAGTCGCATTTGACAACATTTCATGTTTCTCGAGAAAGTTTACAGTTTTAAATGCAACATGGTCCCAATGGTCAAAAAGTCAACTTGGTCTCAGAATGTGCAATTTGATGAGAAGATTCCATGCCACATGGAATTTTTATGATCAAAACATCTAGTGGCTAGTTACAACTTGGTCAAACTTGATCAATAGGTCAAAGTAGGTTTCTAGGGGACATAATTCAGAAGGATCCAATCCAATTGAAGTGAAGAAATACACAGATGTTGCAGAAATTCTAAGTGAAGATCCAACAATTAAGCAAACAACATTAGTATATGAAGGAAATCATAGACCCGAAGTAAATAAAAAAATTGCTGCAAGCATGATACGGGAAAATCAGGTTTCAAGAACTCCTTAGCGACATCCCAAGCATGAGAGCAAACATCTCAACTAGTGAGCGTATCAATATCACCCAGGACAAAACCAATTTAGTTACATTCCGAAAAATTTGATGCTAGCAAAATTAAGTCTTACGAAAACAATTCATCTCAGGTATCAAGTAAGTGCAAGGTTCCTCTTGACACTATATTGCACTAGCAATTGCTGCAAAACACTGCGTTGAGCTAGAAATCTGCTCTACAAGGAAAATACTAGCTACTCCCTCTGCCTTTGGTAATTCTTGAACTGGAGAAATTTGATTTCTCTGTCGCTCTCTCAGAGAAATTGATTTTTCCTCAAGAAATTGACCCACCTGGCCAAGAAAATTGCATTGCTTCTGAGGGTTTCGAACTGTTGCTTACGCAGAGTTACGAAATTCCTCTTCCCTTCTGCTAATGAGTTCTTCGGCTTACAATCTGCGCTCTATTACCATGTGAAAATTCGGCTAACCCCAAATCCTATTGCAGCAACTGATGTTATTTCTTCTGTTTGTTAATTTAATTAAACAAATTGTTTTTTGTGTGTTACGGAAAATATCGAAACAAATACACTGCAACCTTCACAAAACAAATACTGCGGAAGAAATAAAAACGCTGGAAGAAATAGACGCGCACACACAATATGATACCGTTATTTTTGGACTAAGTCCCAAGAAAAACCCAACTTGGGAAAACTAGTGCAGCAACTGAGGGTTTTAATATTATGCAGTAGTGAAAATCTGAGTACAAACTATGGATGCTTAAACTAGCAATCCAAACAGAGAAATAACTGGCAATAATAACTAGTGAGAAAAATTTCTCACTCCACAGGCAATCCCACACTGGCCTTAGCTCAAATTGAGTCGCTTCTTGCTCCCTTTGCTCAGTCAATGCGTCATCATACGCAGTTACTGCATTTCAAAAGCTCAGAATTGCATCTCCTCTCATTGTCTCGTCAGCTGTTGTCTAGGAAACTGATACTCTTTGCCTTTGGACCCTCTGCCCAACTTCTAGCTCCGAATTTCTCCCTCTCCCCAGCAAAACATAAATCTCCCCAAGAGGGCTCTCTGCTGTCGCTGTGTTGCCTCTCTGTGGCAATCACTGCCTCTCTGCAATGTACTCGCTGGAACTTGAACAACTTCCTTTGACCTCACTATCTCTGCCCCTCTCTCATTGCTTCAAACTAACTGAATCACTTCCGGCAACACATAACTGCTACTCTAGAAATCGATTTCTCAGCAAAATTGAGCTCTACAAGTGTGTTCTCCAAGCCCTATCCACTTTCTTCTTATAACCCTCTGTTGAGACTTCAACAACCAAGATTAGATCTTAATCTATGGCTAGGATTAATTAGAAGTCAATCCGTGTGAGTTTCTAGAACATTCACACCATAACCTAATTAATTCTGATTGATTAGTCATATTCCCTAAGTTTAGACTTAGGAAATATTTAAAAACTGACTAATAACCTAATTAAGTTATCTCTAGGTGGAATTTCCAGACACGATTTCTGGGTTTTGGAGATCTCATGTGTTCTAGCCTCTCCACAAAATTTCGTGGCTAGAACACATCCGGTGTTACAAAAACTAACAAGGTCCACATAGGGTCAATTCACCCCTTCCCCTTGCCCACACCTTGGGTCATGGCTTGGAATGAAGCCCAAAGGTTGATGCAGCTAAAAAGAAAGTCAAAAGCATATATGGCCACATTCAACAAGAAAAGTACCACAAGATGCAAAAGATGGCCGGGACAAAAACATTTAGCATGTGGGCAAAAGCCATTACATGAAGCTCTACCCCATCATCATGGCCATCACCTTGGTTCCAACAGGTTCTATGAGCCTTCCTCATCATATAGGAACCCATGATTGTCCCAACCCTTGGTGGGCGATGAACTGCCCCACCTTAAAGGGGGGAATTCAATACTATATCTTATACATCATGCTCTAACCCCTTGAGCCCCGAGCAGTTAATCAAAGAAAATCATAAAAGGGCAAAAGGCATATAAAGAAGGGTGGAAAAATCAAGGTTGGGGCACCTCATGTACCATGATTTCTCCCTGCTACACCTTATAAACCCAAGTGTGGGCTTCCCTCTTATTGGTTACCCCTATGCCCCAACATATGACTCAGGGCTGCCTCCTTTCATTCCCGACCTCACTCACCTATCTAACACACACCACCACCTTTTGACGGATGTAACTTGACTATATTATCCCCCTTAGAAGCAGAAACCACCTAATAAGGTACTTGGTTAACTCCATTGGGAGTTTAGGAAACATTGGCACATCTAGAAGCCCATTATGGAAGGGCAGGCCATTATGAAGTCCCCACTTGTGGTCCATGATTAGGTAAGTTCATTTGCTCGATTTCTCTAATGACTTGTTGTATTGGAAGCCTAGGGGACGCATTGGATCTTATGCAGGATTGCAGATGGTTTCCATTTGGGGTTTGGTCTCCCTATACGGGGTCCTAATCCTCTAGAGGGCTACATTGGCACATATAGGGTGAGCGTTGAGAGCCATGGGCCTCCACAGCAGCATATTTCACTTCATGGATCCCCACAACCATTTAGAGATTGTTCGTGGTTCACTCATTGGATGAGGAGGATGCACCTGATCCATCATGCCCAGTTGGCCCTAGATCTACACCATACACTTGGCAGATGATCTAGGACTTCTACGATGATGTGGCATCTCCTACATTATCATCCTAGCCCTTGAGGGTAACCTACATGCATCTTCGATTTGTTTGGAGACCCATGAGGACACTTGTGTGCCCCCACAATCAATTGGAGCACCACAGGTTATTACAAGGGGCCAACTACTTTTGAGGGTCCTATTCTTCATTATGGCACCCCATGGACCTCATTAGATCTCTTAGAGGGCCCTACGACATGCATAGATTATTATTTGTCCTCTTGAGAGGCTTACCTTTCATTTGTGAGCTAGTTTGTTGGGCTTGTCACCAAAGTTAGGTCATTTTTCACATTATTTTATTTTTAGGGGCTAATGTAGGCTCATTAGCTAAATCAAACTCCGAATTGGTGTATAAATAGGAGTTACTTGGATTCATTTGTATCATCACTTGACTTGGGATCTCTCTATCTTCAGAGAATTTCACAATTTTTCCTTGGAGAATTATTTTGGATGATGGATAAATTTAGATGTATGGATTTTGGCTATTTCTATCTTGGAGCTTCTTATTTGCAAATTTGATGCTGGTTGGATATACTCTCTAACACTGTAAGTGAAAATTTAATGCTATTTTTCTTGTTGCTGCATACATTTGAATTTCGTTATAATTAGGGCTAATTGCTGCATGTACGAAATGTGGAATTGTGTCTATTTAGCTTTTTCTTTGTATGGGCAATTGTTAGATGAATGAAATGTCCTAGATATCATGTTATCTTGATAAGCTTGCACCATTTGTATGAAGTATAAATGCTTGAAAGTCACTTTTCTTCTCTTTCGTCTAACATTGGACAAAGTTGACTTTCAGAGCCTCCTTGAACAAGAAACTAAATCCTTCTTCATTATTATCCTTGACTCCATATCCCCAAGTGAGTTAGGCACTGGTACCTCAAAAAGGGTGATCATCTTAACCCTCTTTTTATCCCTTTTCCCTTTTTCACCTAGGGCATCAATTTCCCGAGAAACTGGCCACAAGAAAACTTTGATCTCCTAGATACAACTGCATTTGTGCGTCCCCTTGCTCTCCTCCAAATTTGAAGCAATTTTGATAGTGGAATCTTTGGATACCTCAAACCCTAGCTCTAGGATCAAGTTTTGCCTAGGTGTTCCCAAGGCTAGAACCTAGTAGGATCAATTTGACATCTTTGGGAGAAAATTCTTGTTTGATCCTTTCCCCTCACCTTGGCCAGGTTAAGAACATCATTGGTTGCCAAAATCCATTCCCTATCCTGGGCTGGGTCCACTTGGCCTCGTGTGGTCTCATTCTTCACCAAAGCCTATTTAGCAAGGACTACTCGAGAATCCAAGTTCTCATAAGGATTTTAGGGATTGAGAACATCTTTTATAGGTCTTATACTTCTACCTCAACCCTCCAATCCTCATCCCCTTTCCCTAGAAGATCAAGTCCCTTGCTTGAAGAGAAAGCAAGCCCTATCCTTCAAACTCTTCTGGAAAGGGAATCATTTGAGTCACTCTGCCCCTTCATTGATCTATACTTTATAAGTGACCTCCCAACTACCGGGTCTCCTCCCATCGGTGAAAGTTTGTAAAGAGTAGGGAGTCTTAGTTGTGGTGACAGTGGGCTAAGTCTCCATAGTTTCCCTTGACCTAGCAATTGTCCTCATAGGAACCCCTTTTAGGTCCCCTGCTAGTTTGTGCAGTAACAAGCCCCATATAAATACTAGGTGGGATGTCTTTCCATGAATAGTCATGTTCCAACTAACAAACATGTACTTTCATAATTATTAATTATACATATCAATTATTATTATTATCACTATTATTATTATTTGTTCATAACATTGCCTTCTGTGAAAATTATATCACTGCAGCAATTGATTTACTTTTCCTACTTATTTCATCATAAGTTGTTCATGAAATTACTTCAACAAACATTAAAATAAATACTGCTGCAGATATCACATCGTAATGCAGAAACAAAAATATGCACACATTGACACAGTTATTTTGGACTAATGTCCCTAGAAAAACCCAATGTGGGAAAACCGGTGCAGCAAGGGAGGATTTTATTATTCAACAATTTTCTTGTACAACAAGGCGCCAAACTGGCTTACCCACAGATAGACAAACTTCCAGCACTTTCCTAAACGCAGTGTAAGCCCTACTGACCTTTGCTACAACCTGAAACCCTCTACGTTAGCCTAAAACCCTCTGTGTTAGCCTACTGAGGCTTTGCGCAGTCTCTGCTGCCTCTGCATGGCTTCCTTTGGTTCTGCGTCTGCCTCTTCTGTGCTAATCTCCCGTCTCTCTGTTTCGTACTTGCTGCCTCCTGACTGTTGGGTGTGGAGCATGATTATTTAGAGGTCTTTGTTTCAGCCGGATGTATACTCTAGGAAGTTTGTACACCTCTCCATGCGAGGGGGTGCGGGGGCCAGCGGGGGTTTTGGGGGCAGTGCCCCCGAAGCTAAAAACAAATGTAAAATTGCCTTGTAAAAGTATAGTAATTTCTAGTCAATCTAGGCCGTTCATTAGGCGGATGATCTGATGGTAGAACTTATGTTTAGTTTAGGGTTTTTTGCCCTGGAAGGCAACCCCTCTTTGTATGAGGGCATTGTATTGAGGCTGTGTGATATATGTGTGTATTCTCCGAGTGAGAAACGGAGAGGTGACACTGTGAGAGAAAACAGAGGATATTACAACGGATCTGTTGTAGGTTGTGTCTCTTCATTTTGCTGGATAATAGAAAGGAAGGACTGGCTGTTTAGGGTGATCGTAGCCCAAACTGTGTGAACCATGTATATCTGTCTCTCTGGTTTTATGCATTTTCTGTGTTTATATTTATGCAATATTCTATGTGTTCCATTGCTCTATAATATATAATTTTCTAACAACTGGTATCAAAGCCGAATGTCTATTTCGCTGACAAACTTGTAGGAAAGAAGGGTTCCTGGTTCGAGTGGGAGCAATGGCGGAAGATGGTAAGTTTAGGGTTGAGAAATTTAACGGCCAAAACTTCTCGCTGTGGAAGATGCAGATGGAAGATTATTTGTATCAAAAAGATTTGTACCTACCATTGGGCGAAAAAACAAAGATGCCGACGGGTATAACAGATGAAGAATGGAACCTTCTCGATAGAAAGACACTCGGAATAGTACGGTTGTGCCTCGCAGCGTCGGTCGCCTTCAACATTTCGAAGGAAACAACGACAGAGGGTTTGATTAAGGAGTTGGCGAA